>JBBPBR010000906.1:0-16193 GCA_037974775.1 Cicer pinnatifidum | reverse complement strand
AATTAGGGTTTTTAACCAATCTTGTGCATCCAATAGGTGTGTTTGTGTCATTGGATGATCAATTAGGTCATTTTCGTCCTCCCTAGGCTTATTCTTGTCCAATTAGGGTTTCTAACCAATCTTGTGCATCCAATAAGTTGAGTTGTGTCTTTGGATTAACATTTAGGTCATTTTCGTCCTCCCTAGGCTTATTCTTGTCCAATTAGGGTTTTTAACCAATCTTGTGCATCCAATAGGTGTGTTTGTGTCATTGGATGATCAATTAGGTCATTTTCATCCTCCCTAGGCTTATTCTTGTCCAATTAGGGTTTTTAACCGATCTTGTGCATCCAATAGGTGTGTTTGTGTCATTGGATGATCAATTAGGTCATTTTCGTCCTCCCTAGCCATATTCTTGTCTAATTAGGGTTTTTAACCAATCTTGTGCATCCAATAGGTGTGTTTTTGTCATTGGATGATCAATTATGTCATTTTCGTCCTCCCTAGGCTTATTCTTGTCCAATTAGGGATTTTAACCAATCTTGTGCATCCAATAAGTTGAGTTGTGTCATTGGATTAACATTTAGGTCATTTTCGTCCTCAAAAGGCTTATTCTTGTCCAATTAGGGTTTTTAACCAATCTTGTGCATTTAATAAGTTCATTTGTGTCATTGGATTACCATTTAGGTCATTTTCGTCCTCCCTAGGCATATTCTTGTCCAATTAGAGTTTTAGACCAATCTTGTGCATCCAATAGGTGTGTTTGTGTCATTGGATGATCAATTAGGTTATTTTCGTCCTCCCTAGGCTTATTCTTGTCCAATTAGGGTTTTTAACTACTCTTGTGCATCCAATAAGTTCATTTGTGTCATTGGATGATCAATTAGGTCATTTTCGTCCTCCCTAGGCATATTCTTGTCCAATTAGGGTTTTTAACCAATCTTGTGCATCCAATAGGTGTGTTTGTGTCATTGGATGATCAATTAGGTTATTTTCGTCCTCCCTAGGCTTATTCATGTCCAATTAGGGTTTCTAACCAATCTTGTGCATCCAGTAAGTTGAGTTGTGTCATTGGATTAACATTTAGGTCATTTTCGTCCTCCCTAGGCTTATTCTTGTCCAATTAGGGTTTTTAACCAATCTTGTGCATCCAATAAGTTCATTTGTGTCATTGGATTAACATTTAGGTCATTTTCGTCCTCCCTAGGCATATTCTTGTCCAATTAGAGTTTTAGACCAATCTTGTGCATCCAATAGGTGTGTTTATGTCATTGGATGATCAATTAGGTTATTTTCGTCCTCCCTAGGCTTATTCTTGTCCAATTAGGGTTTTTAACTAATCTTGTGCATCCAGTAAGTTCATTTGTGTCATTGGATGATCAATTAGGTCATTTTCATCCTCTCTAGGCATATTCTTGTCCAATTAGGGTTTTTAACCAATCTTGTGCATCCAATAGGTGTGTTTGTGTCATTGGATGATCAATTAGGTCATTTTCGTCCTCCCTAGGCTTATTCTTGTCCAATTAGGGTTTTTAACCGATCTTGTGCATCCAATAGGTGTGTTTGTGTTATTGGATGATCAATTAGGTCATTTTCGTCCTCTCTAGGCTTATTATTGTCCAATTAGGGTTTTTAACCAATCTTGTGCATCCAATAGGTGTGTTTGTGTCATTGGATGATCAATTAGGTCATTTTCGTCCTCCCTAGGCTTATTCTTGTCCAATTAGGGTATTTAACCAATCTTGTGCATCCAATACGTTCATTTGTGTCATTGGATTAACATTTAGGTCATTTTCGTCCTCCCTAGGCATATTCTTGTCCAATTAGGGTTTTTAACCAATCTTGTGCATCCAATAGGTGTGTTTGTGTCATTGGATGATCAATTAGGTCATTTTCGTCCTCCCTAGGCTTATTCTTGTCCAATTAGGGTTTTTAACCAATCTTGTGCATCCAATAGGTGTGTTTGCGTCATTGGATGATCAATTAGGTCATTTTAGTCCTCCCTAGGCTTATTCTTGTCCTATTAGGGTTTTTAACCAATCTTGTGCATCCAATAAGTTCATTTGTGTCATTGGATTAACATTTAGGTCATTTTCGTCCTCCCTAGGCATATTCTTGTCCAATTAGGGTTTTTAACCAATCTTGTGCATCCAATAGGTGTGTTTGTGTCCTTGGATGATCAATTAGGTTATTTTCATCCTCCCTAGGCTTATTCTTGTCCAATTAGGGTTTTTAACCAATCTTGTGCATCCGATAAGTTTGTTTGTGTCATTGAATTAATATTTAGGTCATTTTCGTCCTCCCTAGGAATATTCTTGTCCAATTAGGGTTTTTAACCAATCTTGTGCATCCAATAGGTGTGTTTGTGTCATTGGATGATCAATTAGGTCATTTTCGTCCTCCCTAGGCTTATTCTTGTCCAATTAGGGTTTTTAACCAATCTTGTGCATCCAATAAGTTCATTAGTGTCATTGGATGATCAATTAGGTGATTTTCGTCCTCCCTAGGCATATTCTTGTCCAATTAGGGTTTTTAACCAATCTTGTGCATCCAATAGGTGTGTTTGTGTCATTGGATGATCAATTAGGTCATTTTCGTCCTCCCTAGGCTTATTCTTGTCCAATTAGGGTTTTTAACCAATCTTGTGCATCCGATAAGTTTGTTTGTATCATTGAATTAATATTTAGGTCATTTTCGTCCTTCCTAGGCATATTCTTGTCCAATTAGGGTTTTTAACCAATCTTGTGCATCCAATAGGTGTGTTTGTGTCATTGGATGATCAATTAGGTCATTTTCGTCCTCCCTAGGCTTATTCTTGTCCAATTATGGTTTTTAACCAATCTTGTGCATCCAATAGGTGTGTTTGTGTCATTGGATGATCAATTAGGTCATTTTCGTCCTCCCTAGGCATATTCTTGTCCAATTAGGGATTTAACCAATCTTGTGCATCCAATAGGTGTGTTTGTGTCATTGGAAGATCAATTAGGTCATTTTAGTCCTTCCTAGGCTTATTCTTGTCCAATTAGGGTTTTTAACCAATCTTGTGCATCCAATAGGTGTGTTTGTGTCATTGGATGATCAATTAGGTCATTTTCGTCCTCCCTAGGCTTATTCTTGTCCAATTAGGGTTTTTAACCAATCTTGTGCATCCAATAAGTTCATTTGTGTTATTGGATTAACATTTAGGTCATATCCGTCCTCCCTAACATATTCTTGTCCAATTAGGGTTTTTAACCAATCTTGTGCATCCAATAGGTGTGTTTGTGTCATTGGATGATCAATTAGGTCATTTTCGTCCTCCCTAGGCTTATTCTTGTCCAATTAGGGTTTTTAACCAATCTTGTGCATCCGATAAGTTTATTTGTGTCATTTAATTAATATTTAGGAAATTTTCGTCCTCCTTAGGCATATTGTTGTCCAATTAGGGTTTTTAACCAAGCTTGTGCATCCAATAGGTGTGTTTGTGTCATTGGATGATCAATTAGGTCATTTTCGTCCTCCCTAGGCATATTCTTGTCCAATTAGGGTTTTTAACCAATCTTGTGCATCCAATAGGTGTGTTTGTGTCATTGGATGATCAATTAGGTTATTTTCCTCCTCCCTAGGCTTATTCTTGTCCAATTAGGGTTTTTAACTAATCTTGTGCATCCAATAAGTTCATTTGTGTCATTGGATGATCAATTAGGTCATTTTCGTCCTCCCTAGGCATATTCTTGTCCAATTAGGGTTTTTAACCAATCTTGTGCATCCAATAGGTGTGTTTGTGTCATTGGATGATCAATTAGGTCATTTTCGTCCTCCCTAGGCTTATTCTTGTCCAATTAGGGTTTTTAACCGATCTTGTGTATCCAATAGGTGTGTTTGTGTCATTGGATGATCAATTAGGTCATTTTCGTCCTCCCTAGGCATATTCTTGTCCAATTAGGGTTTTTAACCAATCTTGTGCATCCAATAGGTGTGTTTGTGTCATTGGATGATCAATTAGGTCATTTTCGTCCTCCCTAGGCTTATTCTTGTCCAATTAGGGTTTTTAACCAATCTTGTGCATCCAATAGGTATGTTTGTGTCATTGGATAATCAATTAGGTCATTTTCGTCCTCCATAGGCTTATTCTTGTCCAATTAGGGTTTTTAACCAATCTTGTGCATCCAATAAGTTGAGTTGTGTCATTGGATTAACATTTAGGTCATTTTCGTCCTCCCTAGGCTTATTCTTGTCCAATTAGGGTTTTTAACCAATCTTGTACATTTAATAAGTTCATTTGTGTCATTAGATTAACATTTAGGTCATTTTCGTCCTCCCTAGGCATATTCTTGTCCAATTAGGGTTTTTAACCAATCTTGTGCATCCAATAGGTGTGTTTGTGTCATTGGATGATCAATTAGGTCATTTTCGTCCTCCCTAGGCTTATTCTTGTCCAATTAGGGTTTTTAACCAATCTTGTGCATCCAATAGGTGTGTTTGTGTCATTGCATGATCAATTAGGTCATTTTCGTCCTCCCTAGGCTTATTCTTGTCCAATTAGGGTTTTTAAGCAATCTTGTGCATCCAATAAGTTCATTTGTGTCATTGGATTAACATTTAGGTCATTTTCGTCCTCCCTAGGAATATTCTTGTCCAGTTAGGGTTTTTAACCAATCTTGTGCATCCAATAGGTGTGTTTGTGTCATTGGATGATCAATTAGGTCATTTTCGTCCTCCCTAGGCTTATTCTTGTCCAGTTAGGGTTTTTAACCAATCTTGTGCATCCAATAAGTTCATTTGGGTCATTGGATTAACATTTAGGTCATTTTCGTCCTCCCTAGGCATATTCTTGTCCAATTAGGGTTTTTAACCAATCTTGTGCATCCAATAGGTGTGTTTGTGTCATTGGATGATCAATTAGGTCATTTTCGTCCTCCCTAGGCTTATTCTTGTCCAATTAGGGTTTTTAACCAATCTTGTGCATCTAATAGGTGTGTTTGTGTCATTGGATGATGAATTAGGTCATTTTCGTCGTCCCTAGGCTTATTCTTGTCCAATTAGGGTTTTTAACCAATCTTGTGCATCCGATAAGTTTGTTTGTGTCATTGAATTAATATTTAGGTCATTTTCGTCCTCCCTAGGCTTATTCTTGTCCAATTAGAGTTTTTAACCAATCTTGTGCATCCAATAGGTGTGTCTGTGTCATTGGATGATCAATTAGGTCATTTTCGTCCTCCTTAAGCATATTCTTGTCCAATTAGGGTTTTTAACCAATCTTGTGCATCCAATAGGTGTGTTTGTGTCATTGGATGATCAATTAGGTCATTTTCGTCCTCCCTAGGCTTATTCTTGTCCAATTAGGGTTTTTAACCAATCTTGTGCATCTAATAGGTGTGTTTGTGTCATTGGATGATGAATTAGGTCATTTTCGTCGTCCCTAGGCTTATTCTTGTCCAATTAGGGTTTTTAACCAATCTTGTGCATCCGATAAGTTTGTTTGTGTCATTGAATTAATATTTAGGTCATTTTCGTCGTCCCTAGGCATATTCTTGTCCAATTAGGGTTTTTAACCAATCTTGTGCATCCAATAGGTGTGTTTGTGTCATTGGATGATCAATTAGGTCATTTTCGTCCTCCCTAGGCTTATTCTTGTCCAATTAGGGTTTTTAACCAATCTTGTGCATCCAATAAGTTGAGTTGTGTCATTGGATTAACATTTAGGTCATTTTCGTCATCCCTAGTCTTATTCTTGTCCAATTAGGGTTTTTAACCAATCTTGTGCATCCAATAAGTTGAGTTGTGTAATTGGATTAACATTTAGGTCATTTTCGTCCTGCCTAGGCATATTCTTGTCCAATTAGTGTTTTTAACCAATCTTGTGCATCCAATAGGTGTTTTTGTGTCATTGGATGATCAATTAGGTTATTTTCGTCGTCCCTAGGCTTATTCTTGTCCAATTAAGGTTTTTAACTAATCTTGTGCATCCAATAAGTTCATTTGTGTCATTGGACGATCAATTAGGTCATTTTCGTCCTCCCCAGGCATATTCTTGTCCAATTAGGGTTTTTAACCAATCTTGTGCATCCAATAGGTGTGTTTGTGTCATTGGATGATCAATTAGGTCATTTTCGTCCTCCCTAGGCTTATTCTTGTCCAATTAGGGTTTTTAACCAATCTTGTGCATCCAATAGGTGTGTTTGTGGCAATGGATGATTAATTAGGTCATTTTCGTCCTCCCTAGGCTTATTCTTGTCCAATTAGGGTTTTTAACCAATCTTGTGCATCCAATAGGTGTGTTTGTGGCAATGGATGATCAATTAGGTCATTTTCGTCCTCCCTAGGCTTATTCTTGTCCAACTAGGGTTTTTAACCAATCTTGTGCATCCAATAGGTGTGTTTGTGTCATTGGATGATCAATTAGGTCATTTTCGTCCTCCCTAGGCTTATTCTTGTCCAATTAGGGTTTTTCACCAATCTTGTGCATCCAATAGGTGTGTTTGTGTCATTGGACGATCAATTAGGTCATTTTCATCCTCCCTAGGCTTATTCTTGTCCAATTAGGGTTTTTAACTAATCTTGTACATCCAATAAGTTCATTTGTGTCATTGGATTAACATTTAGGTCATTTTCGTCCTCCTTAGGCATATTCTTGTCCAATTAGGGTTTTTAACCAATCTTGTGCATCCAATAGGTGTGTTTGTGACATTGGATGATCAATTAGGTCATTTTCGTCCTCCCTAGGCATATTCTTGTCTAATTAGGGTTTTTAACCAATCTTGTGCATCCAATAGGTGTGTTTGTGTCATTGGATGATCAATTAGGTCATTTTCGTCCTCCCTAGGCTTATTCTTGTCCAATTAGGGTTTTTAACCAATCTTGTGCATCCAATAGGTGTGTTTGTGTCATTGGATGATCAATTAGGTCATTTTCGTCCTCCCTAGGCATATTCTTGTCCAATTAGGGTTTTTAACCAATCTTGTGCATCCAATAGGTGTGTTTGTGTCATTGGATGATCAATTAGGTCATTTTCGTCCTCCCTAGGCATATTCTTGTCCAATTAGGGTTTTTAACGAATCTTGTGAATCCAATATGTGTGATTGTGTCATTGGATGATCAATTAGGTCATTTTCGTCCTCCCTAGGCATATTCTTGTCCAATTAGTGTTTTTAAACAATCTTGTGCATCCAATAGGTGTGTTTGTGGCAATGGATGATCAATTAGGTCATTTTCGTCCTCCCTAGGCTTATTCTTGTCCAATTAGGGTTTTTAACCAATCTTGTGCATCCAATAGGTGTGTTTGTGTCATTGGATGATCAATTAGGTCATTTTCGTCCTCCCTAGGCTTATTCTTGTCCAATTAGGGTTTTTAACCAATCTTGTGCATCCAATAGGTGTGTTTGTGTCATTGGATGATCAATTAGGTTATTTTCGTCCTCCCTAGGCTTATTCTTGTCCAATTAGGGTTTTTAACCAATCTTGTGCATCTAATAAGTTGAGTTTTGCAATTGGAATAACATTTAGGTCATTTTCGTCCTCCCTAGGCATATTCTTGTCCAATTAGGGTTTTTAACCAATCTTGTGTATCCAATAGGTGTGTTTGTGTCATTGGATGATCAATTAGGTCATTTTCGTCCTCCCTAGGCTTATTCTTGTCCAATTAGGGTTTTTAACCAATCTTGTGCATCCAATATGTTCATTTGTGTCATTGGATTAACATTTAGGTCATTTTCGTTCTCTCTAGGCATATTCTTGTCCAATTAGGATTTTTAACCAATCTTGTGCATCCAATAGGTGTGTTTGTGTCATTGGATGATCAATTAGGTCATTTTCGTCCTCCCTAGGCATATTCTTGTCCAATTAGGGTTTTTAACCAATCTTGTGCATCCAATAGGTGTGTTTGTGGCAATGGATGATCAATTAGGTCATTTTCGTCCTCCCTAGGCTTATTCTTGTCCAATTAGGGTTTTTAACCAATCTTGTGTATCCAATAGGTGTGTTTGTGTCATTGGATGATCAATTAGGTCATTTTCGTCCTCCCTAGGCTTATTCTTGTCCAATTAGAGTTTTTAACCAATCTTGTGCATCCAATAACTTAGTTTGTGTCATTGAATTAATATTTAGGTCATTTTCTTCCTCCCTAGGCATATTATTGTCTAATTATGGTTTTTAACCAATATTGTGCATCCAATAGGTGTGTTTGTGTCATTGGATGATCAATTAGGTCATTTTCGTCCTCCATAGGCTTATTGTTGTCCAATTAGGGTTTTTAACCAATCTTGTGCATCCAATAGGTGTGTTTGTGTCATTGGATGATCAATTAGGTCATTTTCGTCCTCCCTAGGCATATTCTTGTCCAATTAGGGTTTTTAACCAATCTTGTGCATCCAATAGGTGTGTTTGTGTCATTGGATGATCAATTAGGTCATTTTCGTACTCCCTAGGCTTATTCTTGTCCAAATAGGTTTTTAACCAATCTTGTGCATCCAATAAGTTCATTTGTGTCATTGGATTAACATTTAGGTCAATTTCGTCCTCCCTAGGCATAATCTTGTCCAATTAGGATTTTTAACCAATCTTGTGCATCCAATAGGTGTGTTTTGTGTCATTGGATGATCAATTAGGTCATTTTCGTCCTCCCTATGCTTATTCTTGTCCAATTAGGGTTTTTAACCAATAATGTGCATCCAATAAGTTCATTTGTGTCATTGGATGATCAATTAGGTCATTTTCGTCCTCGCTAGGCATATTCTTGTCCAACTAGGGTTTTTAACCAATCTTGTGCATCCAATAGGTGTGTTTCTGTCATTTGATGATCAATTAGGTCATTTTCGTCCTCCTTCGGCTTATTCTTGTCCAATTAGAGTTTTTAACCAATCTTGTGCATCCAATAGGTGTGTTTGTGTCATTGGATGATCAATTAGGTCATTTTCGTCCTCCCTAGGCTAATTCTTGTCCAATTAGGGTTTTTAACCAATCTTGTGCATCCAATAGGTGTGTTTGTGTCATTGGATGATCAATTAGGTCATTTTTGTCCTCCCTAGGCATATTCTTGTCCAATTAGGGTTTTTAACCAATCTTGTGCATCCAATAAGTTGAGTTGGGTCATTGGATTAACATTTAGGTCATTTTCGTCCTCCCTTTGCTTATTCTTGTCCAATTAGGGTTTTTAACCAATCTTGTGCATCCGATAAGTTTGTTTGTGTCATTGAATTAATATTTAGGTCATTTTCGTCCTCCCTAGGCATATTCTTGTCCAATTAGGGTTTTTAACCAATCTTGTGCATCCAATAGGTGTGTTTGTGTCATTGGATGATCAATTAGGTCATTTTCGTCCTCCCTAGGCTTATTCTTCTCCAATTAGGGTTTTTAACCAATCTTTTGCATCCAATAAGTTGAGTTGTGTCATTGGATTAACATTTAGGTCATTTTCGTTATCCCTAGGCTTATTCTTGTCCATTTAGGGTTTTTAACCAATCTTGTGCATCCAATAGGTGTGTTTGTGTCATTGGATGATCAATTAGGTCATTTTCGTCCTCCATAGGCTTATTCTTGCCCAATTAGGGTTTTTAACCTATCTTGTGCATCCAATAAGTTGAGTTGTGTCATTGGATTAACATTTAGGTCATTTTCTTCCTCCCTAGGCTTATTCTTGTCCAATTAGTGTTTTTAACCAATCTTGTGCATCCAATAGGTGTGTTTGTGTCATTGGATGATCAATTAGGTCATTTTCGTCCTCCCTAGGCATATTCTTGTCCAATTAGGGTTTTTAACCAATCTTGTGCATCCAATAGGTGTGTTTGTGTCATTGGAAGATCAATTAGGTCATTTTCGTCCTCCCTAGGCTTATTCTTGTCCAATTAGGGTTTTTAACCGATCTTGTGCATCCAATAGGTGTGTTTGTGTCATTGGATGATCAATTAGGTCATTTTCGTCCTCCCTAGGCATATTCTTGTCCAATTAGGGTTTTTAACCAATCTTGTGCATCCAATAGGTGTGTTTGTGTCATTGGATGATCAATTAGGTCATTTTCGTCCTCCCTAGGCTTATTCTTGTCCAACTAGGGTTTTTAACCAATCTTGTGCATCCAATACGTTCATTTGTGTCATTGGATTAACATTTTGGTCATTTTCGTCCTCCCTAGGCATATTCTTGTACAATTAGAGTTTTAGACCAATCTTGTGCATCCAATAGGTGTGTTTGTGTCATTGGATGATCAATTAGGTTATTTTCGTCCTCCCTAGGCTTATTCTTGTCCAATTAGGGTTTTTAACTAATCTTGTGCATTCAATAAGTTCATTTGTGTCATTGGATGGTCAATTAGGTCATTTTTATCCTCCCTAGGCATATTCTTGTCCAGTTAGGGTTTTTAACCAATCTTGTGCATCCAAATGGTGTGTTTGTGTCATTGGATGATCAATTAGGTCATTTTCGTCCTCCCTAGGCTTATTCTTGTCCAATTAGGGTTTTTAACCAATCTTGTGCATCCAATAGGTGTGTTTGTGTCATTGGATGATCAATTAGGTCATTTTCGTCATCCCTAGGCTTATGCTTGTCCAATTAGGGTTTTTAACCAATCTTGTGCATCCAATAGGTGTGTTTGTGTCATTGGATGATCAATTAGGTCATTTTCGTCCTCCCTAGGCTTATTCTTGTCCAATTAGGGTTTTTAACCAATCTTGTGCATCCAATAAGTTGAGTTGTGTCATTGGATTAACATTTAGGTCATTTTCGTTCTCCCTAGGTTTATTCTTGTCCAATTAGGGTTTTAAACCAATCTTGTGCATCCAATAGGTGTGTTTGTGTCATTGGATGATCAATTAGGTCATTTTCGTCCTCCCTAGGCATATTCTTGTCCAATTAGGGTTTTTAACCAATCTTGTGCATCCAATAGGTGTGTTTGTGTCATTGGATGATCAATTAGGTCATTTTCGTCCACCCTATGCTTATTCTTGTCCAATTAGGGTTTTTAACCAATCTTGTGCATCCAATAGGTGTGTTTGTGTCATTGGATGATCAATTAGGTCATTTTCGTCCTCCCTAGGCTTATTCTTGTCCAATTAGGGTTTTTAACCAATCTTGTGCATCCAATAAGTTCATTTGTGTCATTGGATTACCATTTAGGTCATTTTCGTCCTCCCTAGGCATATTCTTGTCCAATTAGGGTTTTTAACCGATCTTGTGCATCCAATAGGTGTGTTTGTGTCATTGGATGATCAATTAGGTCATTTTCGTCCTCCCTAGGCATATTCTTGTCCAATTAGGGTTTTTAACCAATCTTGTGCATCCAATAGGTGTGTTTGTGTCATTGGATGATCAATTAGGTCATTTTCGTCCTCCCTAGGGTTATTCTTATCCAATTAGGGTTTTTAACCAATCTTGTGCTTCCAATAAGTTGAGTTGTGTCATTGGATTAACATTTAGGTCATTTTCGTCCTCCCTAGGCTTATTCTTGTCCAATTAGGGTTTTTAACCAATCTTGTGCATCCAATACGTTCATTTGTGTCATTGGATTAACATCTAGGTCATTTTCGTCCTCCCTAGGCATATTCTTGTTCAATTAGAGTTTTAGACCATTCTTGTGCGTCCAATAGGTGTGTTTGTGTCATTGGATGATCAATTAGGTTATTTTCGTCCTCCCTACGCTTATTCTTGTCCAATTAGGGTTTTTAACTAATCTTGTGCATCCAATAAGTTCATTTGTGTCATTGGATGATCAATTAGGTCATTTTCGTCCTCCCTAGGCATATTCTTGTCCAATTAGGGTTTTTAACCAATCTTGTGCATCCAATAGGTGTGTTTGTGTCATTGGATGATCAATTAGGTTATTTTCGTCCTCCCTAGGCTTATTCTTGTCCAATTAGGGTTTTTAACTAATCTTGTACATCCAATAAGTTCATTTGTGTCATTGGATGATCAATTAGGTCATTTTCGTCCCCCCTAGGCATATTCTTGTCCAATTAGGGTTTTTAACCAATCTTGTGCATCCAATAGGTGTGTTTGTGTCATTGGATGATTAGTTAGGTCATTTTCGTCCTCCCTAGGCTTATTCTTGTCCAATTAGGGTTTTTAACTAATCTTGTGCATCCAATAAGTTCATTTGTGTCATTGGATGATCAATTAGGTCATTTTCGTCCTCCCTAGGCATATTCTTGTCCAATTAGGGTTTTTAACCAATCTTGTGCATCCAATAAGTTGAGTTGTGTCATTGGATTAACATTTAGGTCATTTTCGTCCTCCCTAGGCATATTATTGTCCAATTAGGGTTATTAACCAATCTTGTGCATCCAATAGGTGTGTTTGTGTCATTGGATGATCAATTAGGTTATTTTCGTCCTCCCTAGGCATATTCTTGTCCAATTAGGGTTTTTAACCGATCTTGTGCATCCAATAGGTGTGTTTGTGTCATTGGATGATCAATTAGGTCATTTTCGTCCTCTCTAGGCATATTCTTGTCCAATTAGGGTTTTTAACCAATCTTGTGCATCCAATAGGTGTGTTTGTGTCATTAATTGATCAATTAGGTCATTTTCATCCTCCCTAGGCTTATTCTTGTCCAATTAGGGTTTTTAACCAATCTTGTGCATCCAATAAGTTCATTTGTGTCATTGGATGATCAATTAAGTCATTTTCGTCCTCCCTAGGCTTATTCTTGTCCAAATAGGGTTTTTAACTAATCTTGTGCATCCAATAGGTGTGTTTGTGTCATTGGATGATCAATTAGGTTATTTTCGTCCTCCCTAGGCATATTCTTGTCCAATTAGGGTTTTTAACCGATCTTGTGCATCCAATAGGTGTGTTTGTGTCATTGGATGATCAATTAGGTCATTTTCGTCCTCCCTAGGCATATTCTTGTCCAATTAGGGTTTTTAACCAATCTTGTGCATCCAATAGGTGTGTTTGTGTCATTAATTGATCAATTAGGTCATTTTCGTCCTCCCTAGGCTTATTCTTGTCCAATTAGGGTTTTTAACCAATCTTGTACATCTAATAAGTTCATTTGTGTCATTGGATTAACATTTAGGTCATTTTCGTCCTCCCTAGGCTTATTCTTGTCCAATTAGAGTTTTAGACCAATCTTGTGCATCCAATAGGTGTGTTTGTGTCATTGGATGATCAATTAGGTCATTTTCGTCCTCCCTAGGCTTATTCTTGTCCAATTAGGGTTTTTAACTAATCTTGTGCATCCAATAAGTTCATTTGTGTCATTGGATGATCAATTAGGTCATTTTCGTCCTCCCTAGGCATATTCTTGTCTAATTAGGGTTTTTAACCAATCTTGTGCATCCAATAGGTGTGTTTGTGTCATTGGATGATCAATTAGGTCATTATCGTCCTCCCTAGGCTTATTCTTGTCCAATTTGGGTTTTTTACCAATCTTGTGCATCCAATAAGTTGAGTTGTGTCATTGGATTAACATTTGTCATTTTCGTTCTCCCTAGGCTTATTCTTGTCCAATTAGGGTTTTTAACCAATCTTGTGCATCCAATAGGTGTGTTTGTGTCATTGGATGATCAATTAGGTCATTTTCGTCCTCCCTAGGCTTATTCTTGTCCAATTAGGGTTTTTAACTAATCTTGTGCATCCAATAAGTTCATTTGTGTCATTCGAATATCAATTAGGTCATTTTCGTCCTCCCTAGGCATATTCTTGTCCGATTAAGGTTTTTAACCAATCTTGCGCATCCAATAGGTGTGTTTGTGTCATTGGATGATCAATTAGGGCATTTTCGTCCTCCCTAGGCTTATTCTTGTCCCATTAGGGTTTTTAACCGATCTTGTGCATCCAATAGGTGTGTTTGTGTCATTGGATGATCAATTAGGTCATTTTCGTCCTCCCTAGGCATATTCTTGTCCAATTAGGGTTTTTAACCAATCTTGTGCATCCAATAGGTGTGTTTGTGTCATTGGATGATCAATTAGGTCATTTTCGTCCTCCCTAGGCATATTCTTGTCCAATTAGGGTTTTTAACCAATCTTGTCCATCCAATAGGTGTGTTTGGGTCATTGGATGATCAATTAGGTCATTTTCGTCCTCCCTAGGCTTATTCTTGTCCAATTAGGGTTTTTAACTAATCTTGTGCATCTAATAGGTGTGTATGTGTCATTGGATGATCAATTAGGTCATTTTCGTCCTCCCTAGGCTTATTCTTGTCCAATTAGGGTTTTTAACCAATCTTGTGCATCCAATAGGTGTGTTTGTGTCATTGGATGATCAATTAGGTCATTTTCGTCCTCCCTAGGCTTATTCTTGTCCAATTAGGGTTTTTAACCAATCTTGTGCATCGAATAAGTTGAGTTGTGTCATTGGATTAACATTTAGGTCATTTTCGTCCTCCGTAGGCATATTCTTGTCCAATTAGGGTTTTTAACCAATCCTGTGCATCCAGTAGGTGTGTTTGTGTCATTGGATGATCAATTAGGTCACTTTCTTCCTCCCTAGGCTTATTCTTGTCCAATTAGGGTTTTTAACCGATCTTGTGCATCCAATAGGTGTGTTTGTGTCATTGGATGATCAATTAGGTCATTTTCGTCCTCCCTAGGCATATTCTTGTCCAATTAGGGTTTTTAACCAATCTTGTGCATCCAATAGGTGTGTTTGTGTCATTGGATGATCAATTAGGTCATTTTCGTCCTCCCTAGGCTTATTCTTGTCCAATTAGGGTTTTTAACCAATCTTGTGCATCCAATTGGTGGGTTTGTGTCATTGGATGATCAATTAGGTCATTTTCGTCCTCCCTAGGCTTATTCTTGTCCAATTAGGGTTTTTAACCAATCTTGTGCATCCAATAAGTTGAGTTGTGTCATTGGATTAACATTTAGGTCATTTTCGTCCTCCCTAGGCATATTCTTGTCCAATTAGGGTTTTTAACCAATGTTGTGCATCCAATAAGTTGAGTTGTGTCATTGGATTAACATTTAGGTCATTTTCGTCATCCCTAGGCTTATTCTTGTCCAATTATGGTTTTTAACCAATCTTGTGCATCCAATAGGTGTGTTTGAGTCATTGGATGATCAATTAGGTCATTTTCGTCCTCCCTAGGCATATTCTTGTCCAATTAGGGTTTTTAACCAATCTTGTGCATCCAATAGGTGTGTTTGTGTCATTGGATGATAATTTAGGTCATTTTCGTCCTCCCTAGGCTTATTCTTGTCCAATTAGGGTTTTTAACTGATCTTGTGCATCCAATAGGTGTGTTTGTGTCTGGATGATCAATTAGGTCATTTTCGTCCTGCCTAGGCATATTCTTGTCCAATTAGGGTTTTTAACCAATTTTGTGCATCCAATAGGTGTGTTTGAGTCATTGGATGATCAATTAGGTCATTTTCGTCCTCCCTAGGCATATTCTTGTCCAATTAGGTTTTTAACCAATCTCGTGCTTCCAATAGGTGTGTTTGTGTCATTGGATGATCAATTAGGTCATTTTCGTCCTCCCTAGGCATATTCTTGTCCAATTAGGGTTTTTAACCAATCTTGTGCATCAAATAGGTGTGTTTGTGTCATTGGATGATCAATTAGGTCATTTTCGTCCTCCCTAGGCTTATTCTTGTCCAATTAGGGTTTTTAACCAATCTTGTGCATCCAATAAGTTCATTTGTATCATTGGATTAACATTTAGGTCATTTTCGTCCTCCCTAGGCATATTCTTGTCCAATTAGGGTTTTTAACCAATCTTGTGCATCCAATTGGTGTGTTTGTGTCATTGGATGATCAATTAGGTTATTTTCGTCCTCCCTAGACTTATTCTTGTCCAATTAGGGTTTTTAACTAATCTTGTGCATCCAATAAGTTCATTTATGTCATTGGATGATCAATTAGGTCCTTTTCGTACTCCCTAGGCATATTTTTGTCGAATTAGAGTTTTAGACGAATCTTGTGCATCCAATAGGTGAGTTTGTGTCATTGGATGATAAATTAGGTTATTTTCGTCCTCCCTAGGCTTATTCTTGTCCAATTAGGGTTTTTTAACTAATCTTGTGCATCCAATAAGTTCATTTGTGTCATTGGATAATCAATTAGGTCATTTTCTTCCTCCCTAGGCATATTCTTGTCCAATTAGGGTGTTTAACCAATCTTGTGCATCCAATAGGTGTGTTTGTGTCATTGGATGATCAATTAGGTCATTTTCGTCCTCGCTAGGCATATTCTTGTCCAATTAGGGTTTTTAACCAATCTTGTGCATCCAATAGGTGTGTTTGTGTCATTGGATGATTAATTAGGTCATTTTCGTCCTCCCTAGGCTTATTCTTGTC
>JBBPBR010000905.1:0-42332 GCA_037974775.1 Cicer pinnatifidum | reverse complement strand
GTTAAAAACCCTAATTGGACAAGAATATGCCTAGGGAGGACGAAAATGACCTAATTGATCATCCAATGACTCAAACACACCTATTGGATGCATAAGATTGGTTAAAAACCCTAATTGGAAAAGAATATGCCTAGGGAGGACGAAAATGACCTAATTGATCATCCATTGCCACAAACACACCTAATGGATGCACAAGATTGGTTAAAAACCCTAATTGGACAAAAATATGCCTAGGGAGGACGAAAATGACCTAATTGGTCATCCAATGACACAAACACACCTATTGGATGCACAAGATTGGTTAAAAACCCTAATTGGACAAGAATAAGCCTAGGGAGGACGAAAATAACCTAATTGATCATCCAATGACACAAACACACCTATTGGATGCACAAGATTGGTTAAAAACCCTAATTGGACAAGAATATGCCTAGGGAGGACGAAAATGACCTAAATGTTAATCCAATGACACAAATGAACTTATTGGATGCACAAGATTGGTTAAAAACCCTAATTGGATAAGAATAAGCCTACGGAGGACGAAAATGACCTAAATGTTAATCCAATGACACAACTCAACTTATTGGATGCTCAAGATTGGTTAAAAACCCTAATTGGACAAGAATAAGCCTATGGAGGACGAAAATGACCTAATTGATCATCCAATGACACAAACACACCTATTGGTGCACAAGATTGGTTAAAAACCCTAATTGGACAAGAATTAGCCTAGGGATGACGAAAATGACCTAAATGTTAATCCAATGACACAACTCAACTTATTGGATGCACAAGATTGGTTAAAAACCCTAATTGCACAAGAATAAGCCTAGGGAGGACGAAAATGACCTAATTGTTCATCCAATGACACAAACACACCAATTGGATGCACAAGATTGGTTAAAAACCCTAATTGGACAAGAATATGCCTAGGGAGGACGAAAATGACCTAATTGATCATCCATTGCCACAAACACACCTAATGGATGCACAAGATTGGTTAAAAACCCTAATTGGACAAGAATATGCCTAGGGAGGACGAAAATGACCTAATTGTTCATCCAATGACACAAACACACCTATTGGATGCACAAGATTGGTTAAAAACCCTAATTGGACAAGAATAAGCCTAAGGAGGACGAAAATGACCTAATTGATCATCCAATGACACAAACACACCTATTGGATGCACAAGATTGGTTAAAAACCCTAATTGGACAACAATAAGCCTAGGGAGGATGAAAATGACCTAATTGATCATCCATTGCCACAAACACACCTATTGGATGCACAAGATTGGTTAAAAACCCTAATTGGACAAGAATATGCCTAGGGAGGACGAAAATGACCTAATTGGTCATCCAATGACACAAACACACCTATTGGATGCACAAGATTGGTTAAAAACCCTAATTGGACAAGAATATTCCTAGGGAGGATGAAAATAACCTAATTGATCATCCAATGAGACAAACACACCTATTGGATGCACAAGATTGGTTAAAAACCCTAATTGGACAAGAATATGCCTAGGGAGGACGAAAATGACCTAAATGTTAATCCAATGACACAAATGAACTTATTGGATGCACAAGATTGGTTAAAAACCCTAATTGGACAAGAATAAGCCTAGGGAGGACGAAAATGACCTAAATGTTAATCCAATGACACAACTCAACTTATTGGATGCACAAGATTGGTTAAAAACCCTAATTGGACAAGAATAGGCCTATGGAGGACGAAAATGACCTAATTGATCATCCAATGACACAAACACACCTATTGGATGCACAAGATTGGTTAAAAACCCTAATTGGAAAAGAATAAGCCTAGGGATGACGAAAATGACCTAAATGTTAAACCAATGACACAACTCAACTTATTGGATGCACAAGATTGGTTAAAAACCCTAATTGGACAAGAATAACCCTAGGGAGGACCAAAATGACCTAATTGATCATCCAATGACACAAACACACCTATTGGATGCACAAGATTGGTTAAAAACCCTAATTGGACAAGAATATGCCTAGGGAGGACGAAAATGACCTAAATATTAATTCAATGACACAAACAAACTTATCGGATGCACAAGATTGGTTAAAAACCCTAATTGGACAAGAATAAGCCTAGGGACGACAAAAATGACCTAATTGATCATCCAATGACACAAACACACCTATTAGATGCACAAGATTGGTTAAAAACCCTAATTGGACAAGAATAAGCCTAGGGAGGAAGAAAATGACCTAATTGATCATCCAATGACACAAACACACCTATTGGATGCACAAGATTGGTTAAAAACCCTAATTGGACAAGAATAAGCCTAGGGAGGACGAAAATAACCTAAATGTTAATCCAATGACACAACTCAACTTATTGGATGCACAAGATTGGTTAAAAACCCTAATTGGACAAGAATAAGCCTAGGTAGGACGAAAATGACCTAATTGATCATCCAATGACACAAACACACCAATTGGATGCACAAGATTCGTTAAAAACCCTAATTGGACAAGAATATGCCTAAGGAGGACGAAAATGACCTAATTGATCATCCAATGACTCAAACACAGCTATTGGATGCACAAGATTGGTTAAAAACCCTAATTGGACAAGAATATGCCTAGGGAGGACGAAAATGACCTAAATGTTAATCCAATGACACAACTCAACTTATTGGATGCACAAGATTTGTTAAAAACCCTAATTGGACAAGAATAAGCCTAGGGAGGACGAAAATGACCTAATTGATCATCCAATGACACAAACACACCTATTGGATGCACAAGATTGGTTAAAAACCCTAATTGGACAAGAAAAAGCTTAGGGAGGACGAAAATGACCTAAATGTTAATCCAATGACACAACTCAACTTATTGGATGCACAAGATTGGTTAAAAACCCTAATTGGACAAGAATACGCCTACGGAGGACGAAAATGACCTAATTGATCATCCAATGACACAAACACACCAATTGGATGCACAAGATTCGTTAAAAACCCTAATTGGACAAGAATATGCCTAGGGAGGACGAAAATGACCTAATTGATCATCCAATGACTCAAACACACCTATTGCATGCACAAGATTGGTTAAAAACCCTAATTGGACAAGAATAAGCCTAGGGAGGACGAAAATGACCTAATTGATCATCCAATGACACAAACACACCTATTGGATGCACAAGATTGGTTAAAAACCCTAATTGGACAAGAATAAGCCTAGGGAGGACGAAAATGACCTAATTGATCATCCAATGACACAAACACACCTATTGGATGCACAAGATTGGTTTAAAACCCTAGTTGGACAAGAATATGCCTATGGAGGACGAAAATGACCAAATTTATCATCCAATGACACAAATGAACTTATTGGATGCACAAGATTGGTTAAAAACCCTAATTGGACAAGAATAAGCCTAGGGAGGACGAAAATGACCTAATTGATCATCCAATGACACAAACACACCTATTGGATGCACAAGATTGGTTAAAAACCCTAATTGGACAAGAATATGCCTAGGGAGGACGAAAATGACCTAATTGATCATCCAATGACACAAATGAACTTATTGGATGCACAAGATTAGTTAAAAACCCAAATTGGACATGAATAAGCCTAGGGAGGACAAAAATAACCTAATTGATCATCAAATGACACAAACACACCTATTGGATGCACAAGATTGGTTAAAAACCCTAATTGGACAAGAATATGCCTAGGGAGGACGAAAATGACCTAAATGTTAATCCAATGACACAAATGAACTTATTGGATGCACAAGATTGGTTAAAAACCCTAATTGGACAAGAATAAGCCTAGGGAGGACGAAAATGACCTAATTGATCATCCAATGACACAAACAATCCTATTGGATGCACAAGATTGGTTAAAAACCCTAATTGGACAAGAATATGCCTAGGGAGGACGAAAATGACCTAAATGTTAATCCAATGACACAAATGAACTTATTGGATGCACAAGATTGGTTAAAAACCCTAATTGGACAAGAATAAGCCTAGGGAGGACGAAAATGACCTAAATGTTAATCCAATGACACAACTCAACTTATTGGATGCACAAGATTGGTTAAAAACCCTAATTGGACAAGAATATGCCTAGGGAGGACGAAAATGACCTAAATGTTAATACAATGACACAAATGAACTTATTGGATGCACAAGATTGGTTAAAAACCCTAATTGGACAAGAATATGCCTAGGGAGGACGAAAATGACCTAAATGTTAATCCAATGACACAAATGAACTTATTGGATGCACAAGATTGGTTAAAAACCCTAATTGGACAAGAATATGCCTAGGGAGGACGAAAATGACCTAATTGATCATCCAATGACACAAATGAACTTATTGGATGCACAAGATTAGTTAAAAACCCTAATTGGATAAGAATAAGCCTAGGGAGGACGAAAATAACCTAATTGATCATCCAATGACACAAACACACCTATTGGATGCACAAGATTGGTTAAAAACCCTAATTGGACAAGAAAAAGCTTAGGGAGGACGAAAATGACCTAAATGTTAATCCAATGACACCACTCAACTTATTGGATACACAAGATTGGTTAAAAACCCTAATTGGACAAGAATACGCCTACGGAGGACGAAAATGACCTAATTGATCATCTAATGACACAAACACACCAATTGGATGCACAAGATTCGTTAAAAACCCTAATTGGACAATAATATGCCTAGGGAGGACGAAAATGACCTAATCGATCATCCAATGACACAAACACACCTATTTGAAGCACAAGATTGGTTAAAAACCCTAATTGGACAAGAATAAGCCTAGGGAGGAAGAAAATGACCTAATTGATCATCCAATGACACAAACACACCTATTGGATGCACAAGATTGGTTAAAAACCCTAATTGGACAAGAAAAAGCTTAGGGAGGACGAAAATGACCTAAATGTTAATCCAATGACACCACTCAACTTATTGGATACACAAGATTGGTTAAAAACCATAATTGGACAAGAATAAGCCTAGGGAGGACGAAAATGACCTAAATGTTAATCCAATGACACAACTCAACTTATTGGATGCACAAGATTGGTTAAAAACCCTAATTGGACAAGAATAAGCCTAGGGAGGACGAAAATGACCTAATTGATCATCCAATGACACAAACACACCTATTGGATGCACAAGATTGGTTAAAAACCCTAATTGGACAAGAATATGCCTAGGAAGGACGAAAATGACCTAAATATTAATTAAATGACAGAAACAAACTTATCGGATGCACAAGATTGGTTAAAAACCCTAATTGGACAAGAATAAGCCTAGGGACGACGAAAATGACCTAATTGATCATCCAATGACACAAACACACCTATTAGATGCACAAGATTGGTTAAAAACCTTAATTGGACAAGAATAAGCCTAGGGAGGACGAAAATGACCTAATTGATCATCCAATGACACAAACACACCTATTGGATGCACAAGATTGGTTAAAAACCCTAATTGGACAAGAATATGCCTAGGGAGGACGAAAATGACCTAATTGATCATCCAATGACACAAATGAACTTATTTGATGCACAAGATTAGTTAAAAACCCTAATTGATCATCCAATGACACAAACACACCTATTGGATGCACAAGATTGGTTAAAAACCCTAATTGGACAAGAATAAGCCTAGGGAGAACGAAAATGACCTAAATGTTAATCCAATGACACAACTCAACTTATTGGATGCACAAGATTGGTTAAAAACCCTAATTGGACAGGAATAAGCCTAGGGAGGACGAAAATGACCTAATTGATCATCCAATGACACAAACACACCTATTGGATGCACAAGATTGGTTAAAAACCCTAATTGGACAAGAATATGCCTAGGGAGGACGAAAATGACCTAATTGATCATCCAATGACACAAACACACCTATTGGATGCACAAGATTGGTTAAAAACCCTAACTTGACAAGAATATGCCTAGGGAGGACGAAAATGACCTAATTGATCATCCAATGACACAAACACACCTATTGGATGCACAAGATTGGTTAAAAACCCTAATTTGACAAGAATATGCCTAGGGAGGACGAATATGACCTAAATGTTAATCCAATAACTCAAATGAACTTATTGGATGCACAAGATTTGTTAAAAACCCAAATTGGACAAGAATAATCCTAGGGAGAACGAAAATGACCTAAATGTTAATCCAATGACACAACTCAACTTATTGGATGCACAAGATTGGTTAAAAACCCTAATTGGACAAGAATAAGCCTAGGGAGGACGAAAATGACCTAATTGATCATCCAATGACACAAACACACCTATTGGATGCACAAGATTGGTTAAAAACCCTAATTGGACAAGAATATGCCTAGGGAGGACGAAAATGACCTAAATATTAATTCAATGACACAAACAAAGTTATTGGATGCATAAGATTGGTTAAAAACCCTAATTGGACAAGAATAAGCCTAGGGAGGACCAAAATGACCTAATTGATCATCCAATGACACAAACACACCTATTGGATGCACAAGATTGGTTAAAAACCCTAATTGGACAAGAATATGCCTAGGGAGGACGAAAATGACCTAAATGTTAATCCAATGACACAAATGAACTTATTGGATGCACAAGATTGGTTAAAAACCCTAATTGGACAAGAATAAGCCTAGGGAGGACGAAAATGACCTAATTGATCATCGAATGACATAAACACACCTATTGGATGCACAAGATTGGGTAAAAACCCTAATTGGACAAGAATAAGCCTAGGGAGGACGAAAATGACCTAATTGATCATCCAATGACACAAATACACCTATTGGATGCACAAGACTAGTTAAAAACCCTAATTTGACTAGAATAAGCCTAGGGTAGACGAAAATGACCTAATTGATCATCCATTGCCACAAACACACCTAATGGATGCACAAGATTGGTTAAAAACCCTAATTGGACAAGAATATGCCTAGGGAGGACGAAAATGACCTAATTGGTCATCCAATGACACAAACACACCTATTGGATGCACAAGATTGGTTAAAAACCCTAATTGGACAAGAATAAGCCTAGGGAGGACGAAAATAACCTAATTGATCATCCAATGACACAAACACACCTATTGGATGCACAAGATTGGTTAAAAACCCTAATTGGACAAGAATATGCCTAGGGAGGACGAAAATGACCTAAATGTTAATCCAATGACACAAATGAACTTATTGGATGCACAAGATTGGTTAAAAACCCTAATTGGACAAGAATAAGCCTTGGGAGGACGAAAATGACCTAATTGATCATCCAATGACACAAGCACACCTATTGGATGCACAAGATTGGTTAAAAACCCTAATTGGACAAGAATATGCCTATGGAGGACGAAAATGACCTAAATATTAATTCAAAGACACAAACAAAGTTATTGGATGCACAAGATTGGTTAAAAACCCTAATTGGACAAGAATAAGCCTAGGGAGGACGAAAATGACCTAATTGATCATCCAATGACACAAACACACCTATTGGATGCACAAGATTGGTTAAAAACCCTAATTGGACAAGAATATGCCTAGGGAGGACGAAAATGACCTAAATGTTAATCCAATGACACAAATGAACTTATTGGATGCACAAGATTGGTTAAAAACCCTAATTGGACAAGAATAAGCTTAAGGAGGACGAAAATGACCTAATTGATCATCCAATGATACAAACACACCTATTGGATGCACAAGGTTGGTTAAAAACCCTAGTTGGACAAGAATATGCCTAGGGAGGACGAAAATGACCTAATTGATCATCCAATGACACAAATGAACTTATTGGATGCACAAGATTGGCTAAAAACCCTAATTGGACAAGAATAAGCATAGGGAGGACGAAAATGACCTAATTGATCATCCAATGACACAAACACACCTATTGGATGCACAAGATTGGTTAAAAACCCTAATTGGACAAGAATATGCCTAGGGAGGACGAAAATGACCTAAATGTTAATCCAATGACACAAATGAACTTATTGGATGCACAAGATTGGTTAAAAACCCTAATTGGACAAGAATAAGCCTAGGGAGGACGAAAATTACCTAAATGTTAATCCAATGACACAACTCAACTTATTGGATGCACAAGATTGGTTAAAAACCCTAATTGGGCAAGGATAAGCCTAGGGAGGACGAAGATGACCTAATTGATCATCCAATGACACAAACACACCTATTGGATGCACAAGATTGGTTAAAAACCCTAATTGGACAAGAATAAGCCTAGGGAGGACGAAAATGACCTAATTGATCATCCAATGACACAAACACACCTATTGGATGCACAAGATTGGTTAAAAACCCTAATTGGACAAGAATATGCCTAGGGAGGACGAAAATGACCTAATTGATTATCCAATGACACAAACACACCTATTGGATGCACAAGATCGGTTAAAAACCCTAATTGGACAAGAATAAGCCTAGGGAGGACGAAAATGACCTAATGGATCATCCAATGACACAAACACACCTATTGGATGCACAAGATTGGTTAAAACCCTAATTGGACCAGAATATGCCAAGAGAGGACGAAAATGACCTAATTGATCATCCAATGACACAAACACACCTATTGGATGCACAAGATTGGTTAAAAACCCTAATTGGACAAGAATAAGCCTAGGGATGACGAAAATGACCTAAATGTTAATCCAATGACACAACTCAACTTATTGGATGCACAAGATTGGTTAAAAACCCTAATTGGACAAGAATATGCCTAGGGAGGACGAAAATGACCAAAATGTTAATCCAATGACACAAATGAACTTATTGGATGCACAAGATTGGTTAAAAACCGTAATTGGACAAGAATAAGCCTACGGAGGACGAAAATGACCTAAATGTTAATCCAATGACACAACTCAACTTATTGGATGCACAAGATTGGTTAAAAACCCTAATTGGACAAGAATAAGCCTATGGAGGACGAAAATGACCTAATTGATCATCCAATGACACAAACACACCTATTGGATGCACAAGATTGGTGAAAAACCCTAATTGGACAAGAATAAGCCTAGGGATGACGAAAATGACCTAAATGTTAATCCAATGACACAACTCAACTTATTGGATGCACAAGATTGGTTAAAAACCCTAATTGGACAAGAATAAGCCTAGGGAGGACAAAAATGACCTAAATGTTAATCCAATGACACAACTCAACTTATTGGATGCACAAGATTGGTTAAAAACCGTAATTGGACAAGAATAAGCCTATGGATGACGAAAATGACCTAATTGATCATCCAATGACACAAACACACCTATTGGATGCACAAGATTGGTTAAAAACCCTAATTGGACAAGAATATGCCTAGGGAGGACGAAAATGACCTAAATATTAATTCAATGACACAAACAAACTTATCGGATGCACAAGATTGGTTAAAAACCCTAATTGGACAAGAATAAGCCTAGAGACGACGAAAATGACCTAATTGATCATCCAATGACACAAACACACCTATTAGATGCACAAGATTGTTTAACAACCCTAATTGGACAAGAATAAGCCTAGGGAGGAAGAAAATGACCTAATTGATCATCCAATGACACAAACACACCTATTGGATGCACAAGATTGGTTAAAAACCCTAATTGGACAAGAATAAGCCTAGGAAGGACAAAAATGACCTAAATGTTAATCCAATGACACAACTCAACTTATTGGATGCACAAGATTGGTTAAAAACCCTAATTGGACAAGAATAAGCCTAGGGAGGACGAAAATGACCTAATTGTTCATCCAATGACACAAACACACCAATTGGATGCACAAGATTAGTTAAAAACCCTAATTGGACAAGAATATGCCTAGGGAGGACGAAAATGACCTAATTGATCATCCAATGACTCAAACACACCTATTGGATGCACAAGATTGGTTAAAAACCCTAATTGGACAAGAATATGTCTAGGGAGGACGAAAATGACCTAATTGATCATCCATTGCCACAAACACACCTAATGGATGCACAAGATTGGTTAAAAACCCTAATTGGACAAGAATATGCCTAGGGAGGACGAAAATGACATAATTGGTCATCCAATGACACAAACACACCTATTGGATGCACAAGATTGGTTAAAAACCCTAATTGGACAAGAATAAGCCTAGGGAGGACGAAAATAAACTAATTGATCATCCAATGACACAAACACACCTATTGGATGCACAAGATTGGTTAAAAACCCTAATTGGACAAGAATATGCCTAGGGAGGACGAAAATGACCTAAATGTTAATCCAATGACACAAATGAACTTATTGGATGCACAAGATTGGTTAAAAACCCTAATTGGACAAGAATAAGCCTACGGAGGACGAAAATGACCTAAATGTTAATCCAACGACACAACTCAACTTATTGGATGCAAAGATTGGTTAAAAACCCTAATTGGACAAGAATAAGCCTATGGAGGACGAAAATGACCTAATTGATCATCCAATGACACAAACACACCTATTGGATGCACAAGATTGGTTAAAAACCCTAATTGGACAAGAATAAGCCTAGGGATAACGAAAATGACCTAAATGTTAATCCAATGACCCAACTCCACTTATTGGATGCACAAGATTGGTTAAAAACCCTAATTGGACAAGAATAAGCCTAGGGAGGACGAAAATGACCTAATTGATCATCCAATGACACAAACACACCTATTGGATGCACAAGATTGGTTAAAAACCCTAATTGGGAAAGAATAAGCCAAGGGAGGACGAAAATGACCTAATTGATCATCCAATGACACAAATGAACTTATTGGATGCACAAGATTGGTTAAAAACCCTAATTGGACAAGAATATGCCTAAGGAGGACGAAAATGACCTAATTGATCATCCAATGACACAAACACACCTATTGGATGCACAAGATTGGTTAAAAACCCTAATTGGACAAGAATAAGCCAAGGGAGGACGAAAATGACCTAATTGATCATCCAATGACACAAACACACCAATTGGATGCACAAGATTGGTTAAAAACCCTAATTGGACAAGAATAAGCCAAGGGACGACGAAAATGACCTAATTGATCATCCAATGACACAAACACACCTATTAGATGCACAAGATTGGTTAAAAACCCTAATTGGACAAGAATAAGCCTAGGGAGGAAGAAAATGACCTAAATATTAATTCATTGACACAAACAAACTTATCGGATGCACAAGATTGGTTAAAAACCCTAATTGGACAAGAATAAGCCTTGGGAGGAAGAAAATGACCTAATTGATCATCCAATGACACAAACACAGCTATTGGATGCACAAGATTGGTTAAAAACCCTAATTGGACAAGAATAAGCCTAGGGAGGACAAAAATGACCTAAATGTTAATCCAAAGACACAACTCAACTTATTGGATGCACAAGATTGGTTAAAAACCCTAATTGGACAAGAATAAGCCTAGGGAGGACGAAAATGACCTAATTGATCATCCAATGACACAACTCAACTTATTGGATGCACAAGATTGGTTAAAAACCCTAATTGGAGAAGAATATGCCTAGGGAGGATGAAAATGACCTAATTGATCATCCAATGACACAAACACACCTATTGGATGCACAAGATTGGTTAAAAACCCTAATTGGACAAGAATAAGCCTAGGGAGGAAGAAAATGACCTAATTGATCATCCAATGACACAAACACAGCTATTGGATGCACAAGATTGGTTAAAAACCCTAATTGGACAAGAATAAGCCTAGGGAGGACGAAAATGACCTAAATGTTAATCCAATGACACAACTCAACTTATTGGATGCACAAGATTGGTTAAAAACCCTAATTGGACAAGAATAAGCCTAGGGAGGACGAAAATGACCTAATTGATCATCCAATGACAAAAACACACCAATTGGATGCACAAGATTGGTTAAAAACCCTAATTGGACAAGAATATGCCTAGGGAGGACGAAAATGACCTAAATATTAATTCAATGACACAAACAAACTTATCGGATGCACAAGATTGGTTAAAAACCCTAATTGGACAAGAATAAGCCTAGGGACGACGAATATGACCTATTTGATCATCCAATGACACAAACACACCTATTGGATGCACAAGATTGGTTAAAAACCCTAATTGGACAAGAATATGCCTAGGGAGGACGAAAATGACCTAAATGTTAATCCAATGACACAAATGAACTTATTGGATGCACAAGATTGGTTAAAAACCATAATTGGACAAGAATAAGCCTAGGGAGGACGAAAATGACCTAAATGTTAATCCAATGACACAACTCAACTTATTGGATGCACAAGATTGGTTAAAAACCCTAATTGGACAAGAATAAGCCTAGGGAGGACGAAAATAACATAATTGATCATCCAATGACACAAACACACCTATTGGATGCACAAGATTGGTTAAAAACCCTAATTGGACAAGAATATGCCTAGGGAGGACGAAAATGACCTAATTGATCATCCAATGACACAAACACACCTATTGGAGGCACAAGATCGGTTAAAAACCCTAATTGGACAAGAATAAGCCTAGGGAGGACGAAAATGACCTAATTGATCATCCAATGACACAAACACACCTATTGGATGCACAAGATTGGTTAAAAACCCTAATTGGACAAGAATAAGCCTAGGGATGACGAAAATGACCTAAATGTTAATCCAATGACACAACTCAACTTATTGGATGCACAAGATTAGTTAAAAACCCTAATTGGACAAGAATAAGCCTAGGGAGGACGAAAATAACATAATTAATCATCCAGTGACACAAACACACCTATTGGATGCACAAGATTCTTTAAAAACCCTAATTGGACAAGAATATGCCTAGGGAGGACGAAAATGACCTAATTGATCATCCAATGACACAAACACACCTATTGGATGCAGAAGATTGGTTAAAAACCCTAATTGGACAAGAATATGCCTAGGGAGGACGAAAATGACCTAATTGATCATCCAATGACACAAACACACCTATTAGATGCACAAGATTGGTTAAAAACCCTAATTGGACAAGAATATGCCTAGGGAGGAGGAAAATGACCTAAATATTAATTCAATGACACAAACAAAGTTATTGGATGCACAAGATTGGTTAAAAACCCTAATTGGACAAGAATAAGCCTAGGGAGGACGAAAATGACCTAATTGATCATCCAATGACACAAACACACCTATTAGATGCACAAGATTGGTTAAAAACCCTAATTGGAGAATAATATGCCTATGGAGGAACAAAATGACCTAAATATTAATTCAATGACACAAACAAAGTTATTGGATGCACAAGATTGGTTAAAAACCCTAGTTGGACAAGAATATGCCTAGGGAGGACTAAAATGACCTAATTGATCATCCAATGACACAAATGAACTTATTGGATGCACAAGATTGGTTAAAAACCCTAATTGGACAAGAATAAGCCTAGGGAGGACGAAAATGACCTAATTGATCATCCAATGACACAAACACACCTATTGGATGTACAAGATTGGTTAAAAACCCTAATTGGACAAGAATATGCCTAGGGAGGACGAAAATGATCTAATTGATCATCCAATGACACAAATGAACTTATTGGATGCACAAGATTGGTTAAAAACCCTAATTGGACAAGAATAAGCCTAGGGAGGACGAAAATGACCTAATTGATCATCCAATGACACAAACACACCTATTGGATGTACAAGATTGGTTAAAAACCCTAATTGGACAAGAATATGCCTAGGGAGGACGAAAATGACCTAATTGATCATCCAATGACACAAATGAACTTATTGGATGCACAAGATTAGTTAAAAACCCTTATTGGACAAGAATAAGCCTAGGGAGGACGAAAATAACCTAATTGATCACCCAATGACACAAACACACCTATTGGATGCACATGATTGGTCTAAAACTCTAATTGGACAAGAATATGCCTAGGGAGGACGAAAATGACCTAAATGTTAATCCAATGACACAAATGAACTTATTGGATGCACAAGATTGGTTAAAAACCCTAATTGGACAAGAATAAGCCTAGGGAGGAAGAAAATGACCTAAATGTTAATCCAATGACACAACTCAACTTATTGGATGCACAAGATTGGTTAAAAACCCTAATGGGGAAAGAATAAGCCTAGGGAGGACGAAAATGACCTAATTGATCATCCAATGACCCAAACACACCTATTTGATGCACAAGATTGGTTAAAAGCCCTAATTGGACAAGAACAAGCCTAGGGAGGATGAAAATGACCCAATTGATCATCCATTGCCACAAACACACCTAATGGATGCACAAGATTGGTTAAAAACCCTAATTGGACAAGAATATGCCTAGGGAGGACGATAAGGACCTAATTGGTCATCCAATGACACAAACACACCAATTGGATGCACAAGATTGGTTAAAAACCCTAATTGGACAAGAATATGCCCAGGGAGGACGAAAATGACCTAATTGATCATCCAATGACACAAATGAACTTATTGGATGCACAAGATTAGTTAAAAACCCTAATTGGACAAGAATAAGCCTAGGGAGGACGAAAATAACCTAATTGATCATCCAATGACACAAACACACCTATTGGATGCACAAGATTGGTCTAAAACTCTAATTGGACAAGAATATGCCTAGGGAGGACGAAAATGACCTAAATGTTAATCCAATGACACAAATGAACTTATTGGATGCACAAGATTGGTTAAAAACCCTAATTGGACAAGAATAAGCCTAGGGAGGACGAAAATGACCTAAATGTTAATCCAATGACACAACTCAACTTATTGGATGCACAAGATTGGTTAAAAACCCTAATTGGGAAAGAATAAGCCTAGGGAGGACGAAAATGACCTAATTGATCATCCAATGACCCAAACACACCTATTGGATGCACAAGATTGGTTAAAAACCCTAATTGGACAAGAATAAGCCTATGGAGGATGAAAATGACCTAATTGATCATCCAATGACACAAATGAACTTATTGGATGCACAAGATTAGTTAAAAACCCTAATTGGACAAGAATAAGCCTAGGGAGGACGAAAATAACCTAATTGATCATCCCATGACACAAACACACCTATTGGATGCACAAGATTGGTCTAAAACTCTAATTGGACAAGAATATGCCTAGGGAGGACGAAAATGACCTAAATGTTAATCCAATGACACAAATGAACTTATTGGATGCACAAGATTGGTTAAAAACCCTAATTGGACAAGAATAAGCCTAGGGAGGACGAAAATGACCTAAATGTTACTCCAATGACACAACTCAACTTATTGGATGCACAAGATTAGTTAAAAACCCTAATTGGACAAGAATAAGCCTACGGAGGACGAAAATAACCTAATTGATCATCCAATGACACAAACACACCTATTGGATGCACAAGATTGGTTAAAAACCCTAATTGGACAAGAATATGCCTAAGGAGGACGAAAATGACCTAAATGTTACTCCAATGACACAAATGAACTTATTGGATGCACAAGATTGTTTAAAAACCCTAATTGGACAAGAATAAGCCTAGGGAGGACGAAAATGACCTAAATGTTAATCCAATGACATAACTCAACTTATTGGATGCACAAGATTGGTTAAAAACCCTAATTGGACAAGAATAAGCCTATGGAGGAAGAAAATGACCTAATTGATCATCCAATGACACAAACACACCTATTGGATGCACAAGATTGGTAAAACAAACCCTAATTGGACAAGAATAAGCCTAGGGATGACGAAAATGACCTAAATGTTAATCCAATGACACAACTCAACTTATTGGATGCACAAGATTGGTTAAAAACCCTAATTGGACAAGAATAAGCCTAGGGAGGACGAAAATGACCTAATTGATCTTCTATTGACACAAACACACCTATTGGATGAACAAGATTGGTTAAAAACCCTAATTGGACAAGAATATGCCTAGGGAGGAAGAAAACGACCTAATTGATCATCCAATGACACAAATGAACTTATTGGATGCACAAGATCGGTTAAAAACCCTAATTGGACAAGAAAAAGCTTAGGGAGGACGAAAATGACCTAAATGTTAATCCAATGACACCACTCAACTTATTGGATGCACAAGATTGGTTAAAAACCCTAATTGGACAAGAATATGCCTAGGGAGGACGAAAATGACCTAAATATTAATTCAATGACACAAACAAACTTATCGGATGCACAAGATTGGTTAAAAACCCTAATTGGACAAGAATAAGCCTAGAGACGACGAAAATGACCTAATTGATCATCCAATGACACAAACACACCTATTAGATGCACAAGATTGTTTAAAAACCCTAATTGGACAAGAATAAGCCTAGGGAGGAAGAAAATGACCTAATTGATCATCCAATGACACAAACACACCAATTGGATGCACAAGATTGGTTAAAAACCCTAATTGGACAAGAATATGCCTAGGGAGGACGAAAATGACCTAATTGATCATCCAATGACACAAACACACCTATTGGATGCACAAGATTGGTTAAAAACCCTAATTGCACAAGAATATGCCTAGGGAGGACGAAAATGACCTAATTGATCATCCAATGACACAAACACACCTATTGGAAGCACGAGATTGGTTAAAAACCTAATTGGACAAGAATATGCCTAGGGAGGACGAAAATGACCTAATTGATCATCCAATGACACAAACACACCTATTGGATGCACAAAATTGGTTAAAAACCCTAATTGGACAAGAATATGCCTAGGCAGGACGAAAATGACCTAATTGATCATCCAGACACAAACACACCTATTGGATGCACAAGATCGGTTAAAAACCCTAATTGGACAAGAATAAGCCTAGGGAGGACGAAAATGACCTAATTGATCATCCAATGACAGAAACACACCTATTGGATGCACAAGATTGGTTAAAAACCCTAATTGGACAAGAATATGCCTAGGGAGGACGAAAATGACCTAATTGATCATCCAATGACACAAATGAACGTATTGGATGCACAAGATTAGTTAAAAACCCTAATTGGACAAGAATATGCCTAGGGAGGACGAAAATAACCTAATTGATCATCCAATGACACAAACACACATATTGAATGCACAAGATTGGTTAAAAACCCTAATTGGACAAGAATATGCCTAGGGAGGACGAAAATGACCTAATTGATCATCCAATGACACAAACACACCTATTGGATGCACAAGATCGGTTAAAAACCCTAATTGGACAAGAATAAGCCTAGGGAGGACGAAAATGACCTAATTGATCATCCAATGACACAAACACACCTATTGGATGCACAAGATTGGTTAAAAACCCTAATTGGGCAAGAATATGCCTAGGGAGGACAAAAATGACCTAAATATTAATTCAATGACACAAACAAAGTTATTGGATGCACAAGATTGGTTAAAAACCCTAATTGGACAAGAATAAGCCTAGGGAGGACGTAAATGACCTAATTGATCATCCAATGACACAAACACACCTATTGGAGGAACATGATCGGTTAAAAACCCTAATTGGACAAGAATAAGCCTAGGGAGGACGAAAATGACCTAATTGATCATCCAATGACACAAACACACCTATTGGATGCACAAGATTGGTTAAAAACCCTAATTGGACAAGAATATGCCTAGGGAGGACGAAAATGACCTAATTGATCATCCAATGACACAAATGAACTTATTGGATGCACAAGATTAGTTAAAAACCCTAATTGGACAAGAATAAGCTTTGGGAGGACGAAAATTACCTAATTGATCATCCAATGACACAAACACACCTATTGGATGCACAAGATTGGTCTAAAACTCTAAATGAGCAAGAATATGCCTAGGGAGGACGAAAATGACCAAAATGTTAATCCAATGACACAAATGAACGTATTGGATGCACAAGATTGGTTAAAAACCCTAATTGGACAAGAATAAGCCTAGGGAGGACGAAAATGACCTAATTGATCATCCAATGACACAAACACACCTATTGGATGCACAAGATTGGTTAAAAACCCTAATTGGACAAGAATATGCCTAGGGAGGACGAAAATGACCTAATTGATCATCCAATGACACAAATGAACTTATTGGATGCACAAGATTAGTTAAAAACCCAAATTGGACATGAATAAGCCTAGGGAGGACAAAAATAACCTAATTGATCATCAAATGACACAAACACACCTATTGGATGCACAAGATTGGTTAAAAACCCTAATTGGACAAGAATATGCCTAGGGAGGACGAAAATGACCTAAATGTTAATCCAATGACACAAATGAACTTATTGGATGCACAAGATTGGTTAAAAACCCTAATTGGACAAGAATAAGCCTAGGGAGGACGAAAATGACCTAATTGATCATCCAATGACACAAACACACCTATTGGATGCACAAGATTGGTTAAAAACCCTAATTGGACAAGAATATGCCTGGGGAGGACGAAAATGACCTAATTGATCATCCACTGACACAAATGAACTTATTTGATGCACAAGATTAGTTAAAAACACTAATTGGACAAGAATAAGCCTAGGGAGGACGAAAATAACCTAATTGATCATCCAATGACACAAACATACCTATTTGATGCACAAGATTGGTCTAAAACTCTACTTGGACAAGAATATGCCTAGGTAGGACGAAAATGACCTAAATGTTAATCCAATGACACAAATGAACTTATTGGATGCACAAGATTGGTTAAAAACCCTAATTGGACAAGAATAAGCCTAGGGAGGACGAAAATGACCTAAATGTTAATCCAATGACACAACTCAACTTATTGGATGCACAAGATTGGTTAAAAACTCTAATTGGACAAGAATATGCCTAGGGAGGACGAAAATGACCTAAACGTTAATCCAATGACACAAATGAACTTATTGGATGCACAAGATTAGTTAAAAACCCTAATTGGACAAGAATAAGCCTAGGGAGGACGAAAATAACCTAACTGATCATCGAATGACACAAACACACCTATTGGATGCACAAGATTGGTCTAAAACTCTAATTGGACAAGAATATGCCTAGGGAGGACGAAAATGACCTAAATGTTAATCCAATGACACAAATGAACTTATTGGATGCACAAGATTGGTTAAAAACCCTAATTGGACAAGAATAAGCCTAGGGAGGACGAAAATGACCTAAATGTTAATCCAATGACACAACTCAACTTATTGGATGCACAAGATTGGTTAAAAACTCTAATTGGACAAGAATATGCCTAGGGAGGACGAAAATGACCTAATTGATCATCCAATGACACAAACACACCTATTGGATGCACAAGATTGGTTAAAAACCCTAATTGGACAAGAATATGCCTAGGGAGGACGAAAATGACCTAATTGATCATCCAATGACACAAACAAACCTATTGGATGCAAAGATCGGTTAAAAACCCTAATTGGACAAGAATAAGCCTAGGGAGGACGAAAATGACCTAATTGATCATCCAATGACACAAACACACCTATTGGATGCACAAGATTGGTTAAAAACCCTAATTGGACAAGAATATGCCTAGGGAGGACGAAAATGACCCAAATATTAATTCAATGACACAAACAAACTTATCGGATGCACAAGAATGGTTAAAAACCCTAATTGGACAAGAAAAAGCCTAGGGAGGACGAAAATGACCTAATTGATCATCCAATGACACTAACACACCTATTTGATGCACAAGATTGGTTAAAAACCCTAACTGGACAAGAATAAGCCTAGGGAGGACATAAATGACCTAATTGATCATCCAATGACACAAACACACCTATTGGATGCACAAGATTGGTTAAAAACCCTAATTGGACAAGAATATGCCTAGGGAGGACGAAAATGACCTAATTGATCATCCAATGACACAAACACACCTATTGGATGCACAAGATCGGTTAAAAACCCTAATTGGACAAGAATAAGCCTCAGGAGGACGAAAATAACCTACTTGATCATCCAATGACACAAACACACCTATTGGATGCACAAGATTGGTCTAAAACTCTAATTGGACAAGAATATGCCTAGGGAGGACGAAAATGACCTAAATGTTAATCCAATGACACAAATGAACTTATTGGATGCACAAGATTGGTTAAAAACCCTAATTGGACAAGAATAAGCCTAGGGAGGACGAAAATGACCTAAATGTTAATCCAATGACACAACTCAACTTATTGGATGCACAAGATTGGTTAAAAACCCTAATTGGACAAGAATAAGCCTATGCAGGACGAAAATGACCTAATTGATCATCCAATGACACAAACATACCTATTGGATGCACAAGATTGGTTAAAACCCCTAATTGGACAAGAATCAGCCTAGGGAGGACGAAAATGACCTAAATGTTAATCCAATGACACAACTTAACTTATTGGATGCACAAGATTGGTTAAAAACCCTAATTGGACAAGAATAAGCCTAGGGAGGACGAAAATGACCTAATTGATCATCCAATGACACAAACACACCTATTGGATGCACAAGATTGGTTAAAAACCCTAATTGGACAAGAATAAACCTAAGGAGGACGAAAATAACCTAATTGATCATCCAATGACACAAACACACCTATTGGATGCACAAGATTGGTTAAAAACCCTAGTTGGACAAGAATATGCCTAGGGAGGACGAAAATGACCTAATTGATCATCCAATGACACAAATGAACTTATTGGATGCACAAGATTGGTTAAAAACCCTAATTGGACAAGAATAAGCATAGGGAGGACGAAAATGACCTAATTGACCCTTCAATGACACAAACACAACTATTGGATGCACAAGATTGGTTAAAAACCCTAATTGGACAAGAATATGCCTAGGGAGGACGAAAATGACCTAAATGTTAATCCAATGACACAAATGAACTTATTGGATGCACAAGATTGGTTAAAAACCCTAACTGGACAAGAATAAGCCTAGGGAGGACGAAAATGACCTAATTGATCATCCAATGACACAAACACACCTATTGAATGCACAAGATTGGTTAAAAAACCTAATTGGACAAGAATATGCCTATGGAAGACGAAAATGACCTAAATATTAAATCAATGACACAAACAAAGTTATTGGATGCACAAGTTTGGTTAAAAACCCTAATTGGACAAGAATAAGCCTAGGGAGGACGAAAATAACATAATTGATCATCCAATGACACAAACACACCTATTGGATGCACAAGATTGGTTAAAAACCCTAATTGGACAAGAATAAGCCTAGGGAGGACGAAAACAACCTAATTGATCATCCAATGACACAAACACACCTATTGGATGCACAAGATTGGTTAAAAACCCTAATTGGACAAGAATATGCCTAGGGAGGACGAAAATGACCTAATTGATCATCCAATGACACAAACACACCTATTGGATGCACAAGAATGGTTAAAAACCCTAATTGGACAAGAATATGCCTAGGCAGGACGAAAATGACTTAATTGATCATCCAATGACACAAACACACCTATTGGATGCACAAGATCGGTTAAAAACCCTAATTGGACAAGAATATGCCTAGGGAGGACGAGAATGACCTAAATGTTAATCCAATGACACAAATGAACTTATCGGATGCACAAGATTGGTTAAAAACCCTAATTGGACAAGAATAAGCCTAGGGAGGACGAAAATGACCTAATTGATCATCCAACGACACAAACACACCTATTGGATGCACAAGATCGGTTAAAAACCCTAATTGGACAAGAATAAGCCTAGGGAGGACGAAAATGACCTAATTGATCATCCAATGACACAAACACACCTATTGGATGCACAAGATTGGTTAAAAACCCTAATTGGACAAGAATATGCCTAGGGAGGACGAAAATGACCTAATTGATCATCCAATGACACAAATGAACTTATTGGATGCACAAGATTGGTTAAAAACCCTAATTGGACAAGAATATGCCTAGGGAGGCAACAATCACCTAATTGATCATCCAATGACACAAACACACCTATTGGATGCACAAGATTGGTTAAAAACCCTAATTGGACAAGAATAAGCCTAGGGAGGACGAAAATAACCTAATTGATCATCCAATGACACAAACACACCTATTGGATGCACAAGATTGGTTAAAAACCCTAATTGGACAACAATAAGCCTAGGGAGGACGAAAATGACCTAATTGATCATCCAATGACACAAACACACCTATTGGATAAACAAGATTAGTTAAAACCCTAATTGGACAAGAATAAGCCTAGGGAGGACGAAAATGACCTAATTGATCATCCAATGACACAAATGAACTTATTGGATGCACAAGATTAGGTAAAAACCCTAATTGGACAAGAATAAGCCTAGGGAGGACGAATATAACCTAATTGATCATCCAATGACACAAACACACCTATTGGATGCACAAGATTGGTCTAAAACTCTAATTGGACAAGAATATGCCTAGGGAGGACGAAAATGACCTAAATGTTAATCCAATGACACAAATGAACTTATTGGATGCACAAGATTGGTTAAAAACCCTAATTGGACAAGAATAAGCCTAGGGAGGCCGAAAATGACCTAAATGTTAATCCAATGACACAACTCAACTTATTGGAAGCACAAGATTGGTTAAAAACCCTAATTGGACAAGAATAAGCCTAGGGAGGACGAAAATAACCTAATTGATCATCCAATGACACAAACACACCTATTGGATGCACAAGATTGGTTAAAAACCCTAATTGGACAAGAATATGCCTATGGAGGACAAAAATGACCTAAATGTTAATCCAACGACACAAATGAACTTATTGGATGCACAAGATTAGTTAAAAACCCTAATTGGACAAGAATAAGCATAGGGAGGACGAAAATGACCTAAATGTTAATCCAATGACACAACTCAACTTATTGGATGCACAAGATTGGTTAAAAACCCTAATTGGACAAGAATAAGCCTACGGAGGACGAAAATGACCTAATTGATCATCCAATGACACAAACACACCTATTGGATGCACAAGATTGGTAAAAAACCTAATTGGACAAGAATAAGCCTAGGGATGACGAAAATGACCTAAATGTTAATCCAATGACACAACTCAACTTATTGGATGCATAAGATTGGTTAAAAACCCTAATTGGACAAGAATATGCCTAGGGAGGACGAAAATGACCTAATTGATCATCCATTGCCACAAACTCACCTAATGGATGCACAAGATTGGTTAAAAACCCTAATTGGACAAGAATATGCCTAGGGAGGACGAAAATGACCTAATTGGTCATCCAATGACACAAACACACCTATTGGATGCACAAGATTGGTTAAAAACCCTAATTGGACAAGAATATGCCTAGGGAGGACGAAAATGACCTAAATGTTAATCCAATGACACAAATGAACTTATTGGATGCACAAGATTGGTTAAAAACCCTAATTGGACAAGAATAAGCCTACGGAGGACAAAAATGACCTAAATGTTAATCCAATGACACAACTCAACTTATTGGATGCACAAGATTGGTTAAAAACCCTAATTGGACAAGAATAAGCCTAGGGAGGACGAAAATGACCTAATTGTTCATCCAATGACACAAACACACCAATTGGATGCACAAGATTCGTTAAAAACCCTAATTGGACAAGAATAAGCCTACGGAGGACGAAAATGACCTAAATGTTAATCCAATGACACAACTCAACTTATTGGATGCACAAGATTGGTTAAAAACCCTAATTGGACAAGAATAAGCCTATGGAGGACGAAAATGACCTAAATGATCATCCAATGACACAAACACACCTATTGGATGCACAAGATTGGTTAAAAACCCTAATTGGACAAGAATAAGCCTAGGGATGACGAAAATGACCTAAATGTTAATCCAATGACACAACTCAACTTATTGGATGCACAAGATTGGTTAAAAACCCTAATTGGACAAGAATAAGCCTAGGGAGTACGAAAATGACCTAATTGATCATCCAATGACACAAACACACCTATTGGATGCACAAGATTGGTTAAAAACCCTAATTGGACAAGAATATGCCTAGGGACTACGAAAATGACCTAAATATTAATTCAATGACACAAACAAACTTATTGGATGCACAAGATTGGTTAAAAACCCTAATTGGACAAGAATAATCCTAGGGAGGATGAAAATGACCTAATTGATCATCCAATGACACAAACACACATATTGGATGCACAACATTGGTTAAAAACCCTAATTGGACAAGAATATGCCTAGGGAGGACGAAAATGACCTAATTGATCATCCAATGACACAAACACACCTATTGGATGCACAAGATTGGTTAAAAACCCTAATTGGACAAGAATATGCCTAGGGAGGAAGAAAATGACCTAAATATTAATTCAAAGAAACAGACAAGCTTATTGGATGCACAAGATTGGTTAAAAACCCTAATTAGACAAGAATATGCCTAGGGAGGACGAAAATGACCTAATTGATCATCCAATGACACAAACACACCTATTGGATGCACAAGATTGGTTAAAAACCCTAATTGGAAGAGAATAAGCCTAGGGAGGACGAAAATGACCTAATTGATCATCCAATGACACAAACACACCTATTGGATGCACAAGATTGGTTAAAAACCCTAATTGGACAAGAATATGCCTAGGGAGGACGAAAATGACCTAATTGATCATCCAATGACACAAACACACCTATTGGATGCACAAGATTGGTTAAAAACCCTAATTGGACAAGAATATGCCTAGGGAGGACGAAAATGACCTAATTGATCATCCAATGACACAAATGAACTTATTGGATGCACAAGATTAGTTAAAAACCCTAATTGGACAAGAATAAGGCTAGGGAGGACGAAAATAACCTAATTGATCATCCAATGACACAAACATACCTATTGGATGCACAAGATTGGTCTAAAACTCTAATTGGACAAGAATATGCCTAGGGAGAACGAAAATGACCTAAATGTTAATCCAATGACACAAATGAACTTATTGGATGCACAAGATTGGTTAAAAACCCTAATTGGACAAGAATAAGCCTAGGGAGGACGAAAATGACCTAAATGTTAATCCAATGACACAACTCAACTTATTGGATGCACAAGATTGGTTAAAAAGCCTAATTGGGCAAGAATAAGCATAGGGAGGAGGAAAATGACCTAATGGATCATCCAATGACACAAACACACCTATTGGATGCACAAGATTGGTTAAAAACCCTAATTGGACAAGAATAAGCCTAGGGAGAACGAAAATGACATAAATGTTAATCCAATGACACAACTCAACTTATTGGATGCACAAGATTGGTTAAAAACCCTAATTGGACAAGAATATGCCTAGGGAGGACGAAAATGACCTAATTGATCATCCAATGACACAAACACACCTATTGGATGCACAAGATTGGTTAAAAACCTTAATTGGACAAGAATATGCCTAGGGAGGACGAAAATGACCTAATTGATCATCCTATGACACAAACACACCTATTGGATGCACAAGATTGGTTAAAAACCCTAATTGGACAAGAATATGCCTAGGGAGGACGAAAATGACCTAATTGATCATCCAATGACACAAACACACCTATTGGATGCACAAGATCGGTTAAAAACCCTAATTGGACAAGAATAAGCCTAGGGAGGACGAAAGTGACCTAATTGATCATCCAATGACACAAAAACACCTATTGGATGCACAAGATTGGTTAAAAACCGTAATTGGACAAGAATATGCCTAGGGAGGACGAAAATGACCTAAATGTTAATCCAATGACACAAATGAACTTATTGGATGCACAAGATTGGTTAAAAACCCTAATTGGACAAGAATATGCCTAGGGAGGACGAAAATGACCTAATTGATCATCCAATGACACTAATGAACTTATTGGATGCACAAGATTGGTTAAAAACCCTAATCGGACAAGAATAAGCCTAGGGTGAACGAAAATGACCTAAATGTTAATCCAATGACACAACTCAACTTATTGGATGCACAAGATTGGTTAAAAACCCTAATTGGACAAGAATAAGCCTAGGGAGGACGAAAATGACCTAATTGATCATCCAATGACACAAACACACCTATTGGATGCACAAGATTGGTTAAAAACCCTAATTGGACAAGAATAAGTCTAGGGAGGACAAAAATGACCTAATTGATCATCCAATGACACAAAAACACCTATTAGATGCACAAGATTGGTTAAAAACCCTAATTGGACAAGAATAAGCCTAGGGAGGACGAAAATGACCTAATTGATCATCCAATGACACAAACACACCTATTGGATGCACAAGATTGGTTAAAAACCCTAATTGGACAAGAATAAGCCTAGGGAGGACGAAAATAACCTAATTGATCATCCAATGACACAAACACACCTATAGGATGCACAAGATTGGTTAAAAACCCTAATTGGACAGAAATATGCCTAGGGCGGACGAAAATGACCTAAATGTTAATCCAATGACACAAATGAACTTATTGGATGCACAAGATTGGTTAAAAACCCTAATTGGACAAGAATAAGCCTAGGGAGGACGAAAATGACTAAATGTTAATCCAATGACACAACTCAACTTATTGGATGCACAAGATTGGTTAAAAACCCTAATTGGACAAGAATAAGCCTATGGAGGACGAAAATGACCTAATTGATCATCCAATGACACAAACACACCTATTGGATGCACAAGATTGGTTAAAAACCTTAATTGGACAAGAATAAGCCTAGGCAGGACGAAAATGACCTAAATGTTAATCCAATGACACAACTCAAGTTATTGGATGCACAAGATTGATTAAAAACCCTAATTGGACAAGAATAAGCCTAGGGAGGACGAAAATGACCTAATTGATCATCCAATGACACAAACACACCTATTGGATGCACAAGATTGGTTAAAAACCCTAATTGGACAAGAATATGCCTAGGGAGGACGAAAATGACCTAATTGATTATCCAATGACACAAACACACCTATTGGATGCACAAGATTGATTAAAAACCCTAATTGGACAAGAATAAGCCTAGGGAGGACGAAAATGACCTAATTGATCATCTATTGCCACAAACACACCTATTGGATGCACAAGATTGGTTAAACACCTATTGGATGCACAAGATTGGTTAAAAACCCTAATTGGACAAAAATAAGCCTAGGGAGGACGAAAATAACCTAATTGATCATCCAATGACACATACACACCTATAGGATGCACAAGATTGGTTAAAAACCCTAATTGGACAAGAATAAGCCTAGGGAGGACGAAAATGACCTAATTGATCATCCAATGACACAAACACACCTATTGGATGAACAAGATTGGTTAAAAACCCTAATTGGACAAGAATAAGCCTAGGGAGGACGAAAATGACCTAATTGATCATCTATTGCCACAAACACACCTATTGGATGCACAAGATTGGTTAAAAACCTATTGGATGCACAAGATTGGTTAAAAACCCTAATTGGACAAGAATATGCCTAGGGAGGACGAAAATGACCTAAATGTTAATCCAATGACACAACTCAACTTATTGGATGCACAAGATTGGTTAAAAACCCTAATTGGACAAGAATATGCCTATGGAGGACGAAAATAACCTAATTGATCATCCAACGACACATACACACCTATTGGATGCACAAGATTGGTTAAAAACCCTAATTGGACAAGAATAAGCCTAGGGAGGACGAAAATGACCTAATTGATCATCCAATGACACAAACACACCTATTGGATGCACAAGATTGGTTAAAAACCCTAATTGGACAAGAATATGCCTAGGGAGGACGAAAATGACCTAATTGATCATCCAACGACACAAACACACCTATTGGATGCACAAGATTGGTTAAAAACACTTATTGGACAAGAATATTCCTAGGGAGGACGAAAATGACCTAAATATTAATTCAATGACACAAACAAACTTATCGGATGCAGAAGATTGGTTAAAAACACTAGTTGGACAAGAATAAGCCTAGGGAGGACGAAAATGACCTAATTGATCATCCAATGACACAAACACACCTATTGGATGCACAAGATTGGTTAAAAACCCTAATTGGACAAGAATATGCCTAGGGAGGACGAAAATGACCTAATTGATCATCCATTGACACAAACACACCTATTGGATGCACAAGATTGGTTAAAAACCCTAATTGGACAATAATATGCCTAGGGAGGACGAAAATGACCTAAATGTTAATCCAATGACACAAATGAACTTATTGGATGCACAAGATTGGTTAAAAACCCTAATTGGACAAGAATAAGCCTAGGGAGGACGAAAATGACCTAAATAATCATCCAATGACACAAACACACCTATTGGATGCACAAGATTGGTTAAAAACCCTAATTGGACAAGAATATGCCTAGGGAGGACGAAAATGACCTAAATATTAATTCAATGACACAAACAAACTTATCGGATGGACAAGATTGGTTAAAAACCCTAATTGGACAAGAATAAGCCTATGGAGGACGAAAATGACCTAATTGATCATCCAATGACACAAACACACCTATTGGATGCACAAGATTGGTTAAAAACCCTAATTGGACAAGAATAAGCCTAGGGATGACGAAAATGACCTAAATGTTAATCCAATGACACAACTCAACTTATTGGATGCACAAGATTGGTTAAAAACCCTAATTGGACAAGAATAAGCCTAGGGAGGACAAAAATGACCTAAATGTTCATCCAATGACACAAACACACCAATTGGATGCACAAGATTCGTTAAAAACCCTAATTGGACAAGAATAAGCCTACGGAGGACGAAAATGACCTAAATGTTAATCCAATGACACAACTCAACTTATTGGATGCACAAGATTGGTTAAAAACCCTAATTGGACAAGAATAAGCCTATGGAGGACGAAAATGACCTAATTGATCATCCAATGATACAAACACACCTGTTGGATGCACAAGATTGGTTAAAAACCCTAATTGGACAAGAATAAGCCTAGGGATGACGAAAATGACCTAAATGTTAATCCAATGACACAACTCAACTTATTGGATGCACAAGATTGGTTAAAAACCCTAATTGGACAAGAATAAGCCTAGGGAGGACAAAAATGACCTAAATGTTAATCCAATGACACAACTCAACTTATTGGATGCACAAGATTGGTTAAAAACCCTAATTGGACAAGAATAAGCCTATGGAGGACGAAAATGACCTAATTGATCATCCAATGACACAAACACACCTATTGGATGCACAAGATTGGTTTAAAACCCTAATTGGACAAGAATAGGCCTAGGGATGACGAAAATGACCTAAATGTTAATCCAATGACACAACTCAACTTATTGGATGCACAAAATTGGTTAAAAACCCTAATTGGACAAGAATAAGCCTAGGGAGGACGAAAATGACCTAATTGATCATCCAATGACACAAACACACCTATTGGATGCACAAGATTGGTTAAAAACCCTAATTGGACAAGAATATGCCTAGGGAGGACGTAAATGACCTAATTGATCATCCAATGAGACAAACACACCTATTGGATGCACAAGATTGGTTAAAATCCCTAATTGGACAAGAATATGCCTAGGGAGGACGAAAATGACCTAAATATTAATCCAATGACACAAATAAACTTATTGGATGCACAAGATTTGTTAAAAACCCTAATTGGACAAGAACAAGCCTAGGAAGGACGAAAATGACTAAATGTTAATCCAATGACACAACTCAACTTATTGGATGCACAAGATTGGTTAAAAACCCTAATTGGACAAGAATAAGCCTATGGAGGACGAAAATGACCTAATTGATCATCCAATGACACAAACACACCTATTGGATGCACAAGATTGGTTAAAAACCCTAATTGGACAAGAATAAGCCTAGGGATGACGAAAATGACCTAAATGTTAATCCAATGACACAACTCAACTTATTGGATGCACAAGATTGGTTAAAAACCCTAATTGGACAAGAATAAGCCTAGGGAGGACGAAAAGGACCTAATTGATCATCCAATGACACAAACACACCTATTGGATGCACAAGATTGGTTAAAAACCCTAATTGGACAAGAATATGCCTAGGGAGGATGAAAATGACCTAAATATTAATTCAATGACACAAACAAAGTTATTGGATGCACAAGATTGGTTAAAAACCCTAATTGGACAAGAATAAGCCTAGGGAGGACGAAAATGACCTAAATGTTAATCCAATGACACAACCCAACTTATTGGATGCACAAGATTGGTTAAAAACCCTAATTGGACAAGAATAAGCCTAGGGAGGACAAAAATGACCTAAATGTTAATCCAATGACACAACTCAACTTATTGGATGCACAAGATTGGTTAAAAACCCTAATTGGACAAGAATAAGCCTATGGAGGACGAAAATGACCTAATTGATCATCCAATGACACAAACACACCTATTGGATGCACAAGATTGGTTTAAAACCCTAATTGGACAAGAATAGGCCTAGGGATGACGAAAATGACCTAAATGTTAATCCAATGACACAACTCAACTTATTGGATGCACAAAATTGGTTAAAAACCCTAATTGGACAAGAATAAGCCTAGGGAGGACGAAAATGACCTAATTGATCATCCAATGACACAAACACACCTATTGGATGCACAAGATTGGTTAAAAACCCTAATTGGACAAGAATATGCCTAGGGAGGACGAAAATGACCTGAATATTAATTCAATGACACAAACAAACTTATTGGATGCACAAGATTGGTTAAAAACCTAATTAGACAAGAATAAGCCTAGGGAGAACGAAAATGAGCTATTTGATCATCCAATGACACAAACACACCTATTGGATGCACAAGATAGGTTAAAAACCCTAGTTGGACAAGAACATGCCTAGGGAGGACGAAAATGACCTAATTGATCATCCAATGACACTAATGAACTTATTGGATGCACAAGATTAGTTAAAAACCCTAATTGGACAAGAATAAGCCTAGGGAGGACGAAAATGACCTAATTGAGCATCCAATGACACAAACACACCTATTGGATGCACAAGATTGGTTAAAAACCCTAATTGGACAAGAATAAGCCTAGGGAGGACGAAAATGACCTAATTGATCATCCAATGACACAAACACACCTATTAGATGCACAAGATTGGTTAAAAACCCTAATTGGACAAGAATAAGCCTAGGGAGGACGAAAATTGACCTAAATGTTAATCCAATGACACAACTCAAGTTCTTGGATGCACAAGATTGATTAAAAACCTTAATTGGACAAGAATAAGCCTAGGGAGGACGAAAATGACCTAATTGATCATCCAATGACACAAACACACCTATTGGATGCACAAGATTGGTTAAAAACCCTAATTGGACAAGAATATGCCTAGGGAGGACGAAAATGACCTAATTGATCATCCAATTACACAAACTCATCTATTGGAAGCACAAGATTGGTTAAAAACCCTAATTGGATAAGAATATGCAAAGGGAGGACGAAAATGACCTAATTGATCATCCAATGACACAAACACAACTATTGGATCCACAAGATTGGTTAAAAACTCTAATTGGACAAGAATATACCTACGCAGGACGAAAATGACCTAATTGATCATCCAATGACACAAACACACCTATTGGATGCACAAGATCGGTTAAAAACTCTAATTGGACAAGAATAAGCCTAGGGAGGACGAAAATAACCTAATTGATCATCCAATGACACAAATACACCTATTGGATGCACAAGATTGGTTAAAAACCCGAATTGGACAAGAATATGCCTAGGGAGGACGAAAATAACCTAATTGATCATCCACTACCACAAATACACCTATTGGATGCACAAGATTGGTTAAAAACCCTAATTGGACAAGAATATGCCTAGGGAGGACGAAAATGACCTAAATATTAATTCAATGAAACAGACAAACTTATTGGATGCACAAGATTGGTTAAAAACCCTAATTGGACAAGAATATGCATAGGGAGGACGAAAATGACCTAATTGATCATCCAATGACACAAACACACCTATTGGATGCACAAGATTGGTTAAAAACCCTAATTGGACAAGAATAAGCGTAGGGAGAACGAAAATGACCTAAATGTTATTCCAATGACACAACTCAACTTATTGGATGCACAAGATTGGTTAAAAACCCTAATTGGACAAGAATAAGCCTATGGAGGACGAAAATGACCTAATTGATCATCCAATGACACAAACACACCTATTGGATGCACACGATTCGTTAAAAACCCTAATTGGACAAGAATATGCATAGGGAGGACGAAAATGACCTAATTGATCATCCAATGACACAAACACACCTATTGGATGCACAAGATTCGTTAAAAACCCTAATTGGACAAGAATATGCCTAGGGAGGACGAAAATGACCTAATTGATCTTCCAATGACACAAACACACCTATTGGATGCACAAGATTGGTTAAAAACCCTAATTGGACAAAAATATGCCTAGGGAGGACGAAAATGACCTAAATGTTAATCCAATGACACAACTCAACTTATTGGATGCACAAGATTGGTTAAAAACCCTAATTGGACAAGAATAAGCCTATGGAGGACGAAAATGACCTAATTGATCATCCAATGACACAAACACACCTATTGGATGCACAAGATTGGTTAAAAACCCTAATTGGACAAGAATAAGCCTAGGGAGGACGAAAATGACCTAAATGTTAATCCAATGACACAACTCAACTTATTGGATGCACAAGATTGGTTAAAAACCCTAATTGGACAAGAATAAGCCTATGGAGGACGAAAATGACCTAAGTGATCATCCAATGACTCAAACACACCTATTGGATGCACAAGATTGGTTAAAAACCCGAATTGGACAAGAATATGCCTAGGGAGGACGAAAATGACCTAAATATTAATTCAATGACACAAACACACTTATCGGATGCACAAGATTGGTTAAAAACCCTAATTGGACAAGAATAAGCCTAGGGAGGACGAAAATGACCTAATTGATCATCCAATGACACAAACACACCTATTGGATGCACAAGATTGGTTAAAAACCCTAATTGGACAAGAATATGCCTAGGGAGGACGAAAATGACCTAATTGATCATCCAATGACACAAACACACCTATTGGATGCCCAAGATTGCTTAAAAACCCAAATTGGACAAGAATATGCCTAGGGAGGACGAAAATGACCTAAATATTAATTCAATGACACAAACAAACTTATCGGATGCACAAGATTGGTTAAAAACCCTAATTGGACAAGAATAAGCCTAGGGAGGACGAAAATGACCTAATTGATCATCCAATGACACAAACACACCTATTGGATGCACAAGATTGGTTAAAAACCTTAATTGGACAAGAATAAGGCTAGGGAGGACGAAAATAACCTAATTGATCATCCAATGACACAAACACACCTATTGGATGCACAAGATTGGTCTAAAACTCTAATTGGACAAGAATATGCCTAGGGAGGACGAAAATGACCTAAATGTTAATCCAATGACACAAATGAACTTATTGGATGCACAAGATTGGTTAAAAACCCTAATTGGACAAGAATAAGCCTAGGGAGGACGAAAATGACCTAAATGTTAATCCAATGACACAACTCAACTTATTGGATGCACAAGATTGGTTAAAAACCCAAATTGGGCAAGAATAAGCCTAGGGAGGACGAAAATGACCTAATTGATCATCCAATGACACAAACACACCTATTGGATGCACAAGATTGGTTAAAAACCCTAATTGGACAAGAATATGCCTAGGGAGGACGAAAATGACCTAATTGATCATCCAATGACACAAAAAAACTTATCGGATGCACAAGATTGGTTAAAAACCCTAATTGGACAAGAATAAGCCTAGGGAGGACGAAAATGACCTAATTGATCATCCAATGACACAAACACACCTATTGGATGCACAAGATTGGTTAAAAAACCCTAATTGGACAAGAATATGCCTAGGGAGGACGAAAATGACCTAATTGATCATCCAATGACACAAATGAACTTATTGGATGCACAAGATTAGTTAAAAACCCTAATTGGACAAGAATAAGCCTAGGGAGGACGAAAATAACCTAATTGATCATCCAATGACACAAACACTCCTATTGGATGCACAAGATTGGTTAAAAACCCTAATTGGACAGGAATATGCCTAGGCAGGACGAAAATGACCTAAATGTTAATCCAATGACACAAATGAACTTATTGGATGCACAAGATTGGTTAAAAACCCTAATTGGACAAGAATAAGCCTAGGGATGACGAAAATGGCCTAAATGTTAATCCAATGACACAACTCAACTTATTGGATGCACAAGATTGGTTAAAAACCCTAATTGGACAAGAATAAGCCTATGGGGGACGAAAATGACCTAATTGATCATCCAATGACACAAACACACCTATTGGATGCACAAGATTGGTTAAAAATCCTAATTGGACAAGAATAAGCCTAGGGATGACGAAAATGACCTAAATGTTAATCCAATGACACAACTCAACTTATTGGATGCACAAGATTGGTTAAAAACCCTAATTGGACAAGAATAAGCCTAGGGAGGACGAAAATGACCTAATTGATCATCCAATGACACAAACACACCTATTGGATGCACAAGATTGGTTAAAAACCCTAATTGGACAAGAATATGCCTAGGGAGGACGAAAATGACCTAAATATTAATTCAATGACACAAACAAACTTATCGGATGGACAAGATTGGTTAAAAACCCTAATTGGACAAGAATAAGCCTATGGAGGACGAAAATGACCTAATTGATCATCCAATGACACAAACACACCTATTGGATGCACAAGATTGGTTAAAAACCCTAATTGGACAAGAATAAGCCTAGGGATGACGAAAATGACCTAAATGTTAATCCAATGACACAACTCAACTTATTGGATGCACAAGATTGGTTAAAAACCCTAATTGGACAAGAATAAGCCTAGGGAGGACAAAAATGACCTAAATGTTAATCCAATGACACAACTCAACTTATTGGATGCACAAGATTGGTTAAAAACCCTAATTGGACAAGAATAAGCCTATGGAGGACGAAAATGACCTAATTGATCATCCAATGACTCAAACACACCTATTGGATGCACAAGATTGGTTAAAAACCCTAATTGGACAAGAATATGCCAAGGGAGGACGAAAATGACCTTAATGATCATCCAATGACACAAATGAACTTATTGGATGCACAAGATTAGTTAAAAACCCTAATTGGACAAGAATATGCCTAGGGAGGACGAAAATCACCTAATTGATCATCCAATGACACAAACACACCTATTGGATGCACAAGACTGGTTAAAAACCCTAATTGGACAAGAATAAGCCTAGGGAGGACGAAAATAACCTAATTGATCATCCAATGACACAAACACACCTATTGGATAAACAAGATTAGTTAAAACCCTAATTGGACAAGAATAAGCCTAGGGAGGACGAAAATGACCTAATTGATCATCCAATGACACAAATGAACTTATTGGATGCACAAGATTAGTTAAAAACCCAAATTGGACAAGAATAAGCCTAGGGAGGACGAAAATAACCTAATTGATCATCCAATGACACAAACACACCTATTGGATGCACAAGATTGGTCTAAAACTCTAATTGGACATGAATATGCCTAGGGAGGACGAAAATGACCTAAATGTTAATCCAATGACACAAATGAACTTATTGGATGCACAAGATTGGTTAAAAACCCTAATTGGACAAGAATAAGCCTAGGGAGGACGAAAATGACCTAAATGTTAATCCAATGACACAACTCAACTTATTGGAAGCACAAGATTGGTTAAAAACCCTAATTGGACAAGAATAAGCCTAGGGAGGACGAAAATGACCTAATTGTTCATCCAATGACACAAACACACCAATTGGATGCACAAGATTAGTTAAAAACCCTAATTGGACAAGAATAAGCCTAGGGAGGACGAAAATAACCTAATTGATCATCCAATGACACAAACACACCTATTGGATGCACAAGATTGGTCTAAAACTCTAATTGGACAAGAATATGCCTAGGGAGGACGAAAATGACCTAAATGTTAATCCAATGACACAAATGAACTTATTGGATGCACAAGATTGGTTAAAAACCCTAATTGGACAAGAATAAGCCTAGGGAGGACGAAAATGACCTAAAATTTAATCCAATGACACAACTCAACTTATTGGATGCACAAGATTGGTTAAAAACCCTAATTGGGCAAGAATATGCCTAGCGAGGACGAAAATGACCTAATTGATCATCCAATGACACAAATGAACTTATTGGATGCACAAGATTAGTTAAAAACCCTAATTGGACAAGAATAAGCCTAGGGAGGACGAAAATAACCTAATTGATCATCCAATGACACAAACACACCTATTGGATGCACAAGATTGGTCTAAAACTCTAATTGGACAAGAATATGCCTAGGGAGGACGAAAATGACCTAAATGTTAGTCCAATGACACAAATGAACTTATTGGATGCACAAGATTGGTTAAAAACCCTAATTGGACAAGAATAAGCCTAGGGAGGACGAAAATGACCTAAATGTTAATCCAATGACACAACTCAACTTATTGGATGCACAAGATTGGTTAAAAACCCTAATTGGACAAGAATAAGCCTAAGGAGGACGAAAATGACCTAAATGTTAATCCAATGACACAAATGAACTTATTAGATGTACAAGATTGGTTAAAAACCCTAATTGGACAAGAATAAGCCTAGGGAGGACGAAAATGACCTAATTGATCATCCAATGACACAAACACACCTATTGGATGCACAAGATTGGTTAAAAACCCTAATTGGACAAGAATATGCCTAGGGAGGACGAAAATGACCTAATTGATCATCCAATGACACAAACACACCTATTGGATGCACAAGATTGGTTAAAAACCCTAATTGGGCAAGAATGAGCCTAGGGAAGACGAAAATGACCTAATTGATCATCCAATGACTCAAATGAACTTATTGGATGCACAAGATTAGTTAAAAACCCTAATTGGACAAGAATAAGCCTAGGGAGGACGAAAATAACCTAATTGATCATCCAATGACACAAACACACCTATTGGATGCACAAGATTGGTCTAAAACTCTAATTGGACAAGAATATGCCTACGGAGGACGAAAATGACCTAAATGTTAATCCAATGACACAAATGAACTTATTGGATGCATAAGATTGGTTAAAAACCCTAATCAGAGAAAATAAGCCTAGGGATGACGAAAATGACCTAAATGTTAATCCAATGACACAACTCAACTTATTGGATGCACAAGATTGGTTAAAAACCCTAATTGGGCAAGAATAAGCCTACGGAGGACGAAAATGACCTAATTAACCATCCAATGACACAAACACACCTATTGGATGCACAAGATTCGCTAAAAACCCTAATTGGACAAGAATATGCCTAGGGAGGACGAAAATGACCTAATTGATCATCCAATGACACAAACACACCTGTTGGATGCACAAGATTGGTTAAAAACCCTAATTGGACAAGAATATGCCTAGGGAGGACGAAAATGACCTAAATGTTAATCCAATGACACAAATGAACTTATTGGATGCACAAGATTGGTTAAAAACCCTAATCGGAGAAAATAAACCTAGGGAGGACGAAAATGACCTAAATGTTAATCCAATGACACAACTCAACTTATTGGATGCACAAGATTGGTTAAAAACCCTAATTGGGCAACAATAAGCCTACGGAGGACGAAAATGACCTAATTGATCATCCAATGACACAAACACACCTATTGGATGCACAAGATTCGCTAAAAACCCTAATTGGACAAGAATATGCCTCGGGAGGACGAAAATGACCTAATTGATCATCCAATGACACAAACACACCTGTTGGATGCACAAGATTGGTTAAAAACCCTAATTGGACAAGAATATGCCTAGGGAGGACGAAAATGACCTAATTGATCATCCAATGACACAAACACACCTATTGGATGCACAAGATTGGTTAAAAACCCTAATTGGACAAGAATAAGCCTAGGGAGGACGAAAATGACCTAAATGTTAATCCAATGACACAACTCAACTTATTGGATGCACAAGATTGGTTAAAAACCCTAATTGGCCATTAATATGCCTATGGAGGACGAAAACGACCTAATTGATCATCCAATGACACAAACACACCTATTGGATGCACAAGATTGGTTAAAAACCCTAATTAGACAAGAATAAGCCTAGGGAGGACGAAAATGACCTAATTGATCATCCAATGACACAAACACACCTATTGGATGCACAAGATTGGTTAAAAACCCTAGTTAGACAAGAATAAGCCTAGGGAGGACGAAAATGACCTAATTGATCATCCAATGACACAAACACACCTATTGGATGCACAAGATTGGTTAAAAACCCTAATTGGACAAGAATATGCCTAGGGAGGACGAAAATGACCTAAATATTAATTCAATGAAACAAACAAACTTATTGGATTCACAAGATTGGTTAAAAACCCTAATTGGACAAGAATATGCCTAGGGAGGACGAAAATGACCTAATTGATCATCCAATGACACAAACACACCTATTGGATGCACAAGATTGGTTAAAAACCCTAATTGGACAAGAATATGCCTAGGGAAGAAGAATATGACCTAAATGTTAATCCAGTAACACAAATGAACTTATTGGATGCACAAGATTGGTTAAAAACCCTAATTGGACAAGAATAAGCCTAGGGAGAACGAAAATGACCTAAATGTTAATCCAATGACACAACTCAACTTATTGGAAGCACAAGATTGGTTAAAAACCCTAATTGGACAAGAATAAGCCTAGGGAGGACGAAAATAACCTAATTGATCATCCAATGACACAAACACACCTATTGGATGCACAAGATTGGTTAAAAACCCTAATTGGACAAGAATATGCCTAGGGAGGATGAAAATGACCTAAATGTTAATCCAATGACACAACTCAACTTATTGGATGCACAAGATTGGTTAAAAACCCTAATTGGACAAGAATAAGCCTATGGAGGACGAAAATGACCTAATTGATCATCCAATGACACAAACACACCTATTGGATGCACAAGATTGGTTAAAAACCCTAATTAAACAAGAATAAGCCTAGGGAGGACGAAAATGACCTAATTGATCATCCAATGAGACAAACACACTTATTGGAAGCACAAGATTAGTTAAAAACCCTAATTGGACAAGAATATGCCTAGGGAGGACGAAAATGACCTAATTGATCATCCAATGACAGAAATGTACTTATTGGATGCACAAGATTAGTTAAAAACCCTAATTGGACAAGAATAAGCCTAGGGAGGACGAAAATGACCTAAATGTTAATCCAATGACACAACTCAACTTATTGGATGCACAAGATTGGTTAAAAACCCTAATTGGACAAGAATAAGCCTATGGAGGACGAAAATGACCTAATTGATCATCCAATGACACAAACACACCATTTGGATGCACAAGATTGGTTAAAAACCCTAATTGGACAAGAATAAGCCTAGGGAGGACGAAAATGACCTAAATGTTAATCCAATGACACAACTCAACTTATTGGATGCACAAGATTGGTTAAAAACCCTAATTGGACAAGAATAAGCCTATGGAGGACGAAAATGACCTAATTGATTATCCAATGACACAAACATACCTATTGGATGCACAAGATTGGTTAAAAACCCTAATTGGACAAGAATAAGCCTAGGGAGGACGAAAATGACCTAAATGTTAATCCAATGACACAACTCAACTTATTGGATGCACAAGATTGGTTAAAAACCCTAATTGGACAAGAATAAGCCTAGGGAGGACGAAAATGACCTAATTGATCATCCAATGCACAAACACACCTATTGAATGCACAAGATTGGTTAAAAACCCTAATTGGACAAGAATAAGCCTAGGGAGGACGAAAATGACCTAATTGATCATCTATTGCCACAAACACACCTATTGGATGCACAAGATTGGTTAAAAACCTTAATTGGACAAGAATAAGCCTAGGGAGGACGAAAATAACCTAATTGATCATCCAATGACACAAACACACCTATTGGATGCACAAGATTGGTTAAAAACCCTAATTGGACAAGAATATGCCTAGGGAGGACCAAAATGACCTAAATGTTAATCAAATGACACAAATGAACTTATTGAATGCACAAGATTGGTTAAAAACCGTAATTGGACAAGAATAAGCCTAGGGAGGACGAAAATGACCTAAATGTTAATCCAATGACACAACTCAACTTATTGGATGCACAAGATTGGTTAAAAACCCTAATTGGACAAGAATAAGCCTATGGAGGACGAAAATGACCTAATTGATCATCCAATGACACAAACACACCTATTAGATGCACAAGATTGGTTAAAAACCCTAATTGGACAAGAATAAGCCTAGGGAGGACGTAAATAACCTAATTGATGAACCAATGACACAAACACACCTATTGGATGCACAAGATTGGTTAAAAACCCTAATTGGACAAGAATAAGCCTAGGGAGGACGAAAATGACCTAAATGTTAATCCAATGACACAACTCAACTTATTGGATGCACAAGATTGGTTAAAAACCCTAATTGGACAAGAAAAAGCCTAGGGAGGACGAAAATGACCTAATTGATCATCCAATGACAAAAACACGCCTATTGGATGCACAAGATTGGTTAAAAACCCTAATTGGACAAGAATAAGCCTATGGAGGACGAAAATGACCTAATTTATCGTCCAATGACACAAACACACCTATTGGATGCACAAGATTGGTTAAAAACCCTAATTGGACAAGAATAAGCCTAGGGAGGACGAAAATGACCTAAATGTTAATCCAATGACACAACTCAACTTATTGGATGCACAAGATTGGTTAAAAACCCTAATTGGACAAGAATAAGCCTAGGGAGGACGAAAATGACCTAAATGTTAATCCAATGACACAACTCAACTTATTGGATGCACAAGATTGGTTAAAAACCCTAATTGGACAAGAATAAGCCTATGGAGGACGAAAATGACCTAATTGATCATCCAATGACACAAACACACCTATTGGATGCACAAGATTGGTAAAAAACCCTAATTGGACAAGAATAAGCCTAGGGATGACGTAAATGACCTAAATGTTAATCCAATGACACAACTCAACTTATTGGATGCACAAGATTGGTTAAAAACCCTAATTGGACAAGAATATGCCTATGGAGGACGAAAATGACCTAATTGATCATCCATTGCCACAAACACACCTAATGGATGCACAAGACTAGTTAAAAACCCTAATTGGACAAGAATATGCCTAGGGAGGACGAAAATGACCTAATTGGTCATCCAATGACACAAACACACCTATTGGATGCACAAGATTGGTTAAAAACCCTAATTGGACAAGAATATGCCTAGGGAGGACGAAAATGACCTAAATGTTAATCCAATGACACAAATGAACTTATTGGATGCACAAGATTGGTTAAAAACCCTATTTGGACAAGAATAAGCCTACGAAGGACGAAAATGACCTAAATGTTAATCCAATGACACAACTCAACTTATTGGATGCACAAGATTGGTTAAAAACCCTAATTGGACAAGAATAAGCCTATGGAGGACGAAAATGACCTAATTGATCATCCAATGACACAAACACACCTATTGGATGCACAAGATTGGTAAAAAACCCTAATTGGACAAGAATAAGCCTAGGGATGACGTAAATGACCTAAATGTTAATCCAATGACACAACTCAACTTATTGGATGCACAAGATTGGTTAAAAACCCTAATTGGACAAGAATATGCCTAGGGAGGACGAAAATGACCTAATTGATCATCCATTGCCACAAACACACCTAATGGATGCACAAGACTGGTTAAAAACCCTAATTGGACAAGAATATGCCTAGGGAGGACGAAAATGACCTAATTGGTCATCCAATGACACAAACACACCTATTGGATGCACAAGATTGGTTTAAAACCCTAATTGGACAAGAATATGCCTAGGGAGGACGAAAATGACCTAAATGTTAATCCAATGACACAAATGAACTTATTGGATGCACAAGATTGGTTAAAAACCCTAATTGGACAAGAATAAGCCTACGGAGGACGAAAATGACCTAAATGTTAATCCAATGACACAACTCAACTTATTGGATGCACAAGATTGGTTAAAAACCCTAATTGGACAAGAATA
>JBBPBR010000904.1:0-82228 GCA_037974775.1 Cicer pinnatifidum | reverse complement strand
TATTCTTGTCCAATTAGGGTTTTTAACCAATCTTGTGCATCCAATAAGTTCATTTGTGTCATTGGATGATCAATTAGGACATTTTCGTCTTCCCTAGGCATATTCTTGTCCAACTAGGGTTTTTAACCAATCTTGTGCATCCAATAGGTGTGTTTGTGCCTTTGGATGATCAATTAGGTCATTTTCGTCCTCCCTAGGCTTATTCTTGTCCAATTAGGGTTTTTAACCAATCTTGTGCATCCAATAGGTGTGTTTGTGTCATTGGATGATCAATTAGGTCATTTTCGTCCTCCCTAGGCTTATTCTTGTCCAATTAGGGTTTTTAACCAATCTTGTGCATCAAATAGGTGAGTTTGTGTCATTGGATTAACATTTAGGTCATTTTCGTCCTCCCTAGGCTTACTCTTGTCCAATTAGGGTATTTAACCAGTCTTGTGCTTCCAATAAGTGTGTTTGTGTCATTGGATGATCAATTAGGTCATTTTCGTCCTTCCTAGGCATATTCTTGTCCAATTAGGGTTTTTAACCAGTCTTGTGCATCCAATAGGTGTGTTTGTGTCATAGAATTATCAATAAGGTCATTTTCGTCCTCCCAAGGCTTATTCTTGTCCAATTAGGGTTTTTAACCAATCTTGTGCATCCAATAAGTTCATTTGTGTCATTGGATTAACATTTAGGTCATTTACGTCCCCCTTAGGCATATTCTTGTCCAATTAGGGTTTTTAACCAATCTTGTGCATCCAATAGGTGTGTTTGTGTCATTGGATGATCAATTAGGTCATTTTCGTCCTCCCTATGCATATTTTTGTCCAACTAGGGTTTTTAACCAATCTTGTGCATCCAATAAGTTCATTTGTGTCATTGGATTAACATTTAGGTCATTTTCGTCCTCCCTAGGCATATTCTTGTCCAATTAGGGTTTTTAACCAATCTTGTGCATCCAATAGGTGTGTTTGTGTCATTGAATTAATATTTAGGTCATTTTCGTCCTCCCTAGGCTTATTCTTGTCCAATTATGGTTTTTAACCAATCTTGTGCATCCAATAAGTTCATTTGTGTCATTGGAATAACATTTAGGTCATTTTCGTCCTCCCTAAGCTTATTCTTGTCCAATTAGGGTTTTTAACCAATCTTGTGCATCCAATAAGTTAGTTTGTGTCATTGAATTAATATTTAGGTCATTTTTGTCCTCCCTAGGCATATTCTTGTCCAGTTAGGGTTTTTAACCAATCTTGTGCATCCAATAGGTGTGTTTGTGTCGTTGGATGATCAATTGGGTCATTTTCGTCCTCCCTATGCTTATTCTTGTCCAATTAGGGTTTTTAACCAAACTTGTGCATCCAATAACTTTGTTTGTGTCATTGAATTAATATTTAGGTCATTTTCCTCCTCCCTAGGCATATTCTTGTCCAATTAGGGTTTTTAACCAATCTTGTGCATCCAATAGGTGTGTTTGTGTCATTGGATGATCAATTAGGTCATTTTCGTCCTTCCTAAGCATATTCTTGTCCAATTAGGGTTTTTAACCAGTCTTGTGCATCCAATAGGTGTGTTTGTGTCATTGGATGATCAATTAGGTCATTTTCTTCCTCCCAAGGCTTATTCTTGTCCAATTTCCGTTTTTAACCAATCTTGTGCATCCAATAAGTTCATTTGTGTCATTGGATTAACATTTAGGTCATTTTCGTCCTCCCTAGGCATATTCTTGTCCAATTAGGGTTTTTAACCAATCTTGTGCATCCAATAGGTGTGTTTGTGTCATTGAATGATCAATTAGGTCATTTTCGTCCTCCCTAGGCTTATTCTTGTCCAATTAGGGTTTTTAACCAATCTTGTGCATTCAATAACTTTGTTTGTGTCATTGAATTAATATTTAGGTCATTTTTTCGTCCTCCCTAGGCATATTCTTGTCCAATTAGGGTTTTTAACCAATCTTGTGCATCCAATAGGTGTGTTTGTGTCATTGGATGATCAATTAGGTCATTTTCGTCCTCCCTAGGCATATTCTTGTCCAATTAGGGTTTTTAACCAATCTTGTGCATCCAATAGGTGTGTTTGTGTCATTGGATGATCAATTTGGTCATTTTCGTCCTCTCTAGGCTTATTCTTGTCCAATTAGGGTTTTTAACCAATCTTGTGCATCCAATAAGTTCATTTGTGTCATTGGATTAACATTTAGGTCATTTTCGTCCTCCCTAGGCATATTCTTGTCCAATTAGGGTTTTTAACCAATCTTGTGCATCCAATAGGTGTGTTTGTGTCATTGGATGATCAATTAGGCAATTTTCGTCCTCCCTAGGCTTATTCTTGTCCAATTAGGGTTTTTAACCAATCTTGTGCATCCAATAGGTGTGTTTGTGTCATTGGATGATCAATTAGGTCATTTTCGTCCTCCCTAGGCTTATTCTTGTCCAATTAGGGTTTTTAACCAATCTTGTGCATCCAATAGGTTTGTTTGTGTCATAGAATTAATATTTAGGTCATTTTCGTCCTCCCTAGGCTTATTCTTGTCTAATTAGGGTTTTTAACCAATCTTGTGCATCCAATAACTTTGATTGTGTCATTGAATTAATATTTAGGTCATTTTCGTCCTCCCTAGGCATATTCTTGTCCAATTAGGGTTTTTAACCAATCTTGTGCATCCAATAGGTGTGTTTGTATCATTGGATGATCAATTAGGTCATTTTCGTCCTCCCTATGCTTATTCTTGTCCAATTAGGGTTTTTAACCAATCTTGTGCATCCAATAACTTTGTTTGTGTCATTGAATTAATACTTAGGTCATTTTCCTCCTCCCTAGGCATATCCGTGTCCAATTAGGGTTTTTAACCAATCTTGTGCATCCAATAGGTGTGTTTGTGTCATTGGATGATCAATTAGGTCATTTTCGTCCTTCCTAGGAATATTCTTGTCCAATTAGGGTTTTTAACCAGTCTTGTGCATCCAATAGGTGTGTTTGTGTCATTGGATCATCAATTAGGTCATTTTCTTCCTCCCAAGGCTTATTCTTGTCCAATTAGGGTTTTTAACCAATCTTGTGCATCCAATAAGTTCATTTGTGTCATTGGATTAACATTTAGGTCATTTTCGTCCTCCCTAGGCACATTCTTGTCCAATTAGGTTTTTTAACCATTCTTGTGCATCCAATAGGTGTGTTTGCGTCATTGAATGATCAATTAGGTCATTTTCGTCCTCCCTAGGCTTATTCTTGTCCAATTAGGATTTTTAACCAATCTTGTGCATCCAATAAGTTCATTTGTGTCATTGGATGATCAATTAGGTCATTTTCGTCCTCCCTATGCATATTTTTGTCCAACTAGGGTTTTTAACCAATCTTGTGCATCCAATAAGTTCATTTGTGTCATTGGATTAACATTTAGGTCATTTTCGTCCTCCCTAGGCATATTCTTGTCCAATTAGGGTTTTTAACCAATCTTGTGCATCCAATAGGTGTGTTTGTGTCATTGAATTAATATTTAGGTCATTTTCGTCCTCCCTAGGCTTATTCTTGTCCAATTATGGTTTTTAACCAATCTTGTGCATCCAATAAGTTCATTTGTGTCATTGGATTAACATTTAGGTCATTTTCGTCCTCCCTAAGCTTATTCTTGTCCAATTAGGGTTTTTAACCAATCTTGTGCATCCAATAAGTTAGTTTGTGTCATTGAATTAATATTTAGGTCATTTTCGTCCTCCCTAGGCATATTCTTGTCCAGTTAGGGTTTTTAACCAATCTTGTGCATCCAATACGTGTGTTTGTGTCATTGGATGATCAATTAGGTCATTTTCGTCCTCCCTATGCTTATTCTTGTCCAATTAGGGTTTTTAACCAATCTTGTGCATCCAATAACTTTGTTTGTGTCATTGAATTAATATTTAGGTCATTTTCCTCCTCCCTAGGCATATTCTTGTCCAATTAGGGTTTTTAACCAATCTTGTGCATCCAATAGGTGTGTTTGTGTCATTGGATGATCAATTAGGTAATTTTCGTCCTTCCTAGGCATATTCTTGTCCAATTAGGGTTTTTAACCAGTCTTGTGCATCCAATAGGTGTGTTTGTGACATTGGATGATCAATTAGGTCATTTTCTTCCTCCCAAGGCTTATTCTTGTCCAATTAGGGTTTTTAACCAATCTTGTGCATCCAATAAGTTCATTTGTGTCATTGGATTAACATTTAGGTCATTTTCGTCCTCCCTAGGCATATTCTTGTCCAATTAGGGTTTTTAACCAATCTTGTGCATCCAATAAGTTCATTTGTGTCATTGGATGATCAATTAGGTCATTTTCGTCCTCCCTAGGCATTTTCTTGTCCAGTTAGGGTTTTTAACCAATCTTGTGCATCCAATACGTGTGTTTGTGTCATTGAATGATCAATTAGGTCATTTTCGTCCTCCCTAGGCATGTTCTTGTCCAACTATGGTTTTTAACCAATTTTGTGCATCCAATAGGTGTGTTTGTGTCATTGGATGATCAATTAGGTCATTTTCGTCCTCCCTAGGCTTATTCTTGTCCAATTAGGGTTTTTAACCAATCTTGTGCATCCAATAAGTTCATTTGTGTCATTGGATTAACATTTAGGTCATTTTCGTCCTCCCTAGGCATATTCTTGTCCAATTAGGGTTTTTAACCAATCTTATGCATCCAATAGCTGTATTTGTGTCATTGGATGATCAATTAGGTTATTTTCGTCCTCCTTAGGCTTATTCCTGTCCAATTATGGTTTTTAACTAATCTTGTGCATCCAATAAGTTCATTTGTGTCATTGGATGATCAATGAGGTCATTTTCGTCCTCCCTAGGCATATTCTTGTCCAATTAGGGTTTTTAACCAATCTTGTGCATCCAATAGGTGTGTTTGTGTCATTGGATGATCAATTAGGTCATTTTCGTCCTCCCTAGGCTTATTCTTGTCCAATTAGGGTTTTTAACCAATCTTGTGCATCCAATAACTTTGTTTGTGTCATTGAATTAATATTTAGGTTATTTTCCTCCTCCCTACGCATATTCTTGTCCAATTAGGGTTTTTAACCAATCTTGTGCATCCAATAGGTGTGTTTGTGTCATTGGATGATCAATTAGGTCATTTGCGTCCTCCATAGGCTTATTCTTGTCCAATTAGGATTTTTAACCAATCTTGTGCATCCAATAAGTTGAGTTGTGTCATTGGATTGACATTTAGGTCATTTTCGTCCTCCCTAGGCTTATTCTTGTCCAATTAGGGTTTTTAACCAATCTTGTGCATCCAATAGGTGTGTTTTTTTCATTGGATGATCAATTAGGGTTTTTAACCAATCTTGTGCATCCAATAAGTTCATTTGTGTCATTGGATTAACATTTAGGTCATTTTCGTCCTCCCTAGGCATATTCTTGTCCAGTTAGGGTTTTTAACCAATCTTGTGCATCCAATAGGTGTGTTTGTCTCATTGGATGATCAATTAGGTTCTTTTCATCCTCCCTAGGCATATTCTTGTCCAATTAGGGTTTTTAACCAATCTAGTGCATCCAATAGGTGTGTTTCTGTCATTGGATGACCAATTAAGTCATTTTCGTCCTCCCTAGGCATATTCTTGTCCAATTAGGGTTTTTAACCAATCTTGTGCATCCAATAGGTGTGTTTGTGGCATTGGATGACCAATTAGGTCATTTTCGTCCTCCCTAGGCTTATTCTTGTCCAATTAGGGTTTTTAACCAATCTTGTGCATCCAATAGGTGTGTTTGTGTCATTGGATGATCAATTAGGTCATTTTCGTCCTCCCTAGGCTTATTCTTGTCCAATTAGGGTTTTTAACCAATCTTGTACATCCAATAAGTTCATTTGTGTCATTGGATTATCATTTAGGTCATTTTCGTCCTCCCTAGGCATATTCTTGTCCAATTAGGGTTTTTAACCAATCTTGTGCATCCAATAGGTGTGTTTGTGTCATTGGATGATCAATTAGGTCATTTACGTTCTCCCTACGCTTATTCTTGTCCAATTAGTGTTTTTAACCACTCTTGCGCATCCAATAAGTTGAGTTGTGTCATTGGATTAACATTTAGGTCATTTTCGTTCTCTTTAGGCTTATTCTTGTCCAATTAGGGTTTTTAACCAATCTTGTGCATCCAATAGGTGTGTTTGTGTCATTGGATGATCAATTAGGTCATTTTCGTCCTCCCTAGGCTTATTCTTGTCCAATTAGGGTTTTTAACCAATCTTGTGCATCCAATAACTTTGATTGTGTCATTGAATTAATATTTAGGTCATTTTCGTCCTCGCTAGGCATATTCTTGTCCAATTAGGGGTTTTAACCAATCTTGTGCATGCAATAGGTGTGTTTGTGTCATTGGACGATCAATTAGGTAATTTTCGTCCTCCCTATGCATATTCTTGTCCAATTAGGGTTTTTAACCAATCTTGTGCATCCAATAGGTGTGTTTGTGTCATTGGATGATCAATTAGGTCATTTTCGTCCTCCCTAGGCTTATTCTTGTCCAATTAGGGTTTTTAACCAATCTTGTGCATCCAATAGGTGTGTTTGTGTCATTGGATGATCAATTAGGTCATTTTCGTCCTCCCTAGGCTTATTCTTGTCCAATTAGGGTCAATTAGGTCATTTTCGTCCTCCCTAGGCATATTCTTGTCCAATTAGGGTTTTTAACCAATCTGGTGCATCCAATAGGTGTGTTTGTGTCATTGGATGATCAATTAGGTCATTTTCGTCCTCCCTAGGCTTATTCTTGTCCAATTAGGGTTTTTAACGAATCTTGTGCATCCAATAGGTGTGTTTGTGTCATTGGATGATCAATTAGGTCATTTTCGTCCTCGCTAGGCATATTCTTGTCCAATTAGGGTTTTTAACCAATCTTGTGCATCCAATAGGTGTGTTTGTGTCATTGGATGATCAATTAGGTCATTTTCATCCTCCTTACGCATATTCTTGTCCAATTAGGGTTTCTAACCAATCTTGTGCTTCCAATAGGTGTGTTTGTGTCATTGGATGATCAATTAGGTCATTTTCGTCCTCCCTAGGCTTATTCTTGTCCAATTAGGGTTTTTAACCAATCTTGTGCATCCAATAACTTTGTTTGTGTCATTGAATTAATATTTAGGTCATTTTCGTCCTCCCTATGCATATTCTTGTCCAATTAGGGTTTTTAACCAATCTTGTGCATCCAATAGGTGTGTTTGTGTCATTGGATGATCAATTAGGTCATTTTCGTCCTCCCTAGGCTTATCCTTGTCCAATTAGGGTTTTTAACCAATGTTGTGCATCCAATAAGTTCGTTTGTGTCATTGAATTAACATTTAGGTCATTTTTGTCCTCCCTAGGTATATTCTTGTCCAATTAGGGTTTTTAACCAATCTTGTGCATCCAGTAGGTGTGTTTGTGTCATTGGATGATCAATTAGGTCATTTTCGTCCTCCCTAGGCTTATTCTTGTCGAATTAGGGTTTTTAACCAATCTTGTGCATCCAATAAGTTTGTTTGTATCATTGAATTAATATTTAGGTCATTTTCATCATCCCTAGGCATATTCTTGTCCAATTAGGGTTTTTAACCAATCTTGTGCATCCAATAGGTGTGTTTGTGTCATTGGATGATCAATTAGGTCATTTTCGTCCTCCCTAGGCTTATTCTTGTCCAATTAGGGTTTTTAACCAATCTTGTGCATCCAATAAGTTCATCTGTGTCATTGGATGATCAATTAGGTCATTTTCGTCCTCCCTAGGCATATTCTTGTCCAACTAGGGTTTTAAACCAATCTTGTGCATCCAATAGGTGTGTTTGTGTCATTGGATGATCAATTAGGTCATTTTCATCCTCCCTAGGCTTATTCTTGTCCAATTAGGGTTTTTAATCAATCTTGTGCATCCAATAGGTGTGTTTGTGTCATTGGATGATCAATTTAGGTCATTTTCGTCATCCCTAGGCATATTCTTGTCAAATTAGGGTTTTTAACCAATCTTGTGCATCCAATAGGTGTGTTTGTGTCATTGGATGATCAATTAGGTCATTTTCGTCCTCCCTAGGCTTATTCTTGTCCAATTAGGGTTTTTAACCAATCTTGTGCATCCAATAAGTTCATTTGTGTCATTGGATGATCAATTAGGTCATTTTCGTCCTCCCTAGGCATACTCTTGTCCAACTAGGGTTTTAAACCAATCTTGTGCATCCAATAGGTGTGTTTGTGTCATTGGATGATCAATTAGGTCATTTTCGTCCTCCCTAGGCTTATTCTTGTCCAATTAGGGTTTTTAACCAATCTTGTGCATCCAATAGGTGTGTTTGTGTCATTGGATGATCAATTAGGTCATTTTCGTCCTCCCTAGGCTTATTCTTGTCCAATTAGGGTTTTTAACCAATCTTGTGCATCCAATAACTTTGTTTGTGTCATTGAATGAATATTTAGGTCATTTTCGTCCTCCCTAGGCATATTGTTGTCCAATTAGGGTTTTTAACCAATCTTGTGCATCCAATAGGTGTGTTTGTGTCATTGGATGATCAATTAGGTCATTTTCGTCCTCCCTAGGCATATTCTAGTCCAATTAGGGTTTTTAACCAATCTTGTGCATCCAATAGGTGTGTTTGTGTCATTGGATGATCAATTAGGTCATTTTCGTCCTCCCTAGCCTTATTCTTGTCCAATTAGGGTTTTTAACCAATCTTGTTCATCCAATAGGTATGTTTGTGTCATTGGATGATCTATTAGGTCATTTTCGTCCTCCCTAGGCATATTCTTGTCCAATTAGGGTTTTTAACCAATCTTGTGCATCCAATAGGTGTGTTTGTGGCAATGGATGATCAATTAGGTCATTTTCGTCCTCCCTAGGCTTATTCTTGTCCAATTAGGGTTTTTAACCAATCTTGTGCATCCAATAGGTGTGTTTGTGTCATTGGATGATCAATTAGGTCATTTTCGTCCTCCCTAGGCTTATTCTTGTCCAATTAGAGTTTTTAACCAATCTTGTGCATCCAATAACTTTGATTGTGTCATTGAATTAATATTTAGGTCATTTTCGTCCTCCCTAGGCATATTCTTGTCCAATTAGGGTTTTTAACCAATCTTGTGCATCCAATAGGTGTGTTTGTGTCATTGGATGATCAATTAGGTCATTTTCGTCCTCCCTAGGCTTATTCTTGTCCAATTAGGGTTTTTAACAAATCTTGTGCATCCAATAAGTTCATTTGTGTCATTGGATGATCAATTAGGTCATTTTCGTCCTCCCTAGGCATATTCTTGTCCAACAAGGGCTTTTAACCATTCTTGTGCTTCCAATAGGTGTGTTTGTGTCATTGGATGATCAATTAGGTCATTTTCGTCCTCACTAGGCTTATTCTTGTCCAATTAGGGTTTTTAACCAATCTTGTGCATCCAATAGGTGTGTTTGTGTCATTGGATGATCAATTAGGTCATTTTCGTCTTCCCTAGGCTTATTCTTGTCCAATTAGGGTTTTTAACCAATCTTGTGCATCCAATAACTTTGTTTGTGTCATTGAATTAATATTTAGATCATTTTCGTCCTCCCTAGGCATATTCTTGTCCAATTAGGGTTTTTAACCAATCTTGTGCATCCAATAGGTGTGTTTGTGTCATTGGATGATCAATTAGGTCATTTTCGCCCTCCCTAGGCTTATTCTTGTCCAAATAGGGTTTTTAACCAATCTTGTGCATCCAAAAACTTTGTTTGTGTCATTGAATTAATATTTAGGTCATTTTCGTGCTCCCTAGGCATATTCTTGTCCAATTAGGGTTTTTAACTAATCTTGTGCATCCAATAGGTGTGTTTGTGTCATTGGATGATCAATTAGGTCATTTTTGCCCATTAACATTTAGGTCATTTTCGTCCTTCCTAGGCATATTCTTATCCAATTAGGGTTTTTAACCAATCTTGTGCTTCCAATAGGTGTGTTTGTGTCATTTGATGATCAATTAGGTCATTTTCGTCCTCCCTAGGCTTATTCTTGTCCAATTAGGGTTTTTAACCAATCTTGTGCATCCAACAAGTTTGTTTATGTCATTGAATTAATATTTAGGTCATTTTCGTCCTCCCTAGGCATATTCTTGTCCAATTAGGGTTTTTAACCAATCTTGTGCTTGCAATAGGTGTGTTTGTGTCATTGGATGATCAATTAGGTCATTTTCGTCCTCCCTAGGCTTATTCTTGTCCAATTAGGGTTTTTAACCAATCTTGTGCATCCAATAACTTTGTTTGTGTCATTGAATTAATATTTAGGTCATTTTCCTCCTCCCTAGGCATATTCTTGTCCAATTAGGGTTTTTAACCAATCTTGTGCATCCAATAGGTGTGTTTGTGTCATTGGATGATCAATTAGGTCATTTTCGTCCTCCCTAGGCTTATTCTTGTCCAATTAGGGTTTTTAACCAATCTTGTGCATCCAATAACTTTGTTTGTGTCATTGAATTAATATTTAGGTCATTTCGTCGTCCCTAGGCATATTCTTGTCCAATTAGGGTTTTTTACCAATCTTGTGCATCCAATAGGCGTGTTTGTGTCATTGGATGATCAATTAGGTCATTTTCGTCATCCCAAGGCTTATTCTTGTCCAATTAGGGTTATTAACCAATCTTGTGCATCCAATAACTTTGTTTGTGTCATTGAATTAATATTTAGGTCATTTTCGTCCTCCTTAGGCATATTCTTGTCCAATTAGGGTTTTTAACCAATCTTGTGCATCCAATAGGTGTGTTTGTGTCATTGGATGATCAATTAGGTCATTTTCGTCCTCCCTAGGCTTATTCTTGTCCAATTAGGGTTTTTAACCAATCTTGTGCATCAAATAGGTGAGTTTGTGTCATTGGATTAACATTTAGGTCATTTTCGTCCTCCCTAGGCTTACTCTTGTCCAATTAGGGTTTTTAACCAGTCTTGTGCTTCCAATAAGTGTGTTTGTGTCATTGGATGATCAATTAGGTCATTTTCGTCCTTCCTAGGCATATTCTTGTCCAATTAGGGTTTTTAACCAGTCTTATGCATCCAATAGGTGTGTTTGTGTCATAGAATTATCAATAAGGTCATTTTCGTCCTCCCAAGGCTTATTCTTGTCCAATTAGGGTTTTTAACCAATCTTGTGCATCCAATAAGTTCATTTGTGTCATTGGATTAACATTTAGGTCATTTTCGTCCCCCTTAGGCATATTCTTGTCCAATTAGGGTTTTTAACCAATCTTGTGCATCCAATAGGTGTGTTTGTGTCATTGGATGATCAATTAGGTCATTTGCGCCCTCCCTAGGCTTATTCTTGCCCAATTAGGGTTTTTAACCAATCTTGTGCATCCAATAAGTTGAGTTGTGTCATTGGATTAACATTTAGGTCATTTTTGTCCTCCCTAGGCTTATTCTTGTCCAATTAGGGTTTTTAACCAATCTTGTGCATCCAATAAGTTTGTTTGTGTCATTGAATTAATATTTAGGTCATTTTCGTCCTCCCTAGGCATATTCTTATCCAGTTAGGGTTTTTAACCAATCTTGTGCATCCAATAGGTGTGTTTGTATCATTGGATGATCAATTAGGTCATTTTCGTCCTCCCTATGCTTATTCTTGTCCAAGTAGGGTTTTTAACCAATCTTGTGCATCCAATAACTTTGTTTGTGTCATTGAATTAATACTTAGGTCATTTTCCTCCTCCCTAGGCATATTCGTGTCCAATTAGGGTTTTTAACCAATCTTGTGCATCCAATAGGTGTGTTTGTGTCATTGGATGATCAATTAGGTCATTTTCGTCCTTCCTAGGAATATTCTTGTCCAATTAGGGTTTTTAACCAGTCTTGTGCATCCAATAGGTGTGTTTGTGTCATTGGATCATCAATTAGGTCATTTTCTTCCTCCCAAGGCTTATTCTTGTCCAATTAGGGTTTTTAACCAATCTTGTGCAACCAATAAGTTCATTTGTGTCATTGGATTAACATTTAGGTCATTTTCGTCCTCCCTAGGCACATTCTTGTCCAATTAGGTTTTTTAACCAATCTTGTGCATCCAATAGGTGTGTTTGCGTCATTGAATGATCAATTAGGTCATTTTCGTCCTCCCTAGGCTTATTCTTGTCCAATTAGGATTTTTAACCAATCTTGTGCATCCAATAAGTTCATTTGTGTCATTGGATGATCAATTAGGTCATTTTCGTCCTCCCTAGGCATATTTTTGTCCAACTAGGGTTTTTAACCAATCTTGTGCATCCAATAAGTTCATTTGTGTCATTGGATTAACATTTAGGTCATTTTCGTCCTCCCTAGGCTTATTCTTGTCCAATTAGGGTTTTTAACCAATCTTGTGCATCCAATAAGTTAGTTTGTGTCATTGAATTAATATTTAGGTCATTTTCGTCCTCCCTAGGCATATTCTTGTCCAGTTAGGGTTTTTAACCAATCTTGTGCATCCAATACGTGTGTTTGTGTCATTGGATGATCAATTAGGTCATTTTCGTCCTCCCTATGCTTATTCTTGTCCAATTAGGGTTTTTAACCAATCTTGTGCATCCAATAACTTTGTTTGTGTCATTGAATTAATATTTAGGTCATTTTCCTCCTCCCTAGGCATATTCTTGTCCAATTAGGGTTTTTAACCAATCTTGTGCATCCAATAGGTGTGTTTGTGTCATTGGATGATCAATTAGGTAATTTTCGTCCTTCCTAGGCATATTCTTGTCCAATTAGGGTTTTTAACCAGTCTTGTGCATCCAATAGGTGTGTTTGTAACATTGGATGATCAATTAGGTCATTTTCTTCCTCCCAAGGCTTATTCTTGTCCAATTAGGGTTTTTAACCAATCTTGTGCATCCAATAAGTTCATTTGTGTCATTGGATTAACATTTAGGTCATTTTCGTCCTCCCTAGGCATATTCTTGTCCAATTAGGGTTTTTAACCAATCTTGTGCATCCAATAAGTTCATTTGTGTCATTGGATGATCAATTAGGACATTTTCGTCTTCCCTAGGCATATTCTTGTCCAACTAGAGTTTTTAACCAATCTTGTGCATCCAATAGGTGTGTTTGTGTCTTTGGATGATCAATTAGGTCATTTTCGTCCTCCCTAGGCTTATTCTTGTCCAATTAGGGTTTTTAACCAATCTTGTGCATCCAATAGGTGTGTTTGTGTCATTGGATGATCAATTAGGTCATTTTCGTCCTCCCTAGGCTTATTCTTGTCCAATTAGGGTTTTTAACCAATCTTGTGCATCAAATAGGTGAGTTTGTGTCATTGGATTAACATTTAGGTCATTTTCGTCCTCCCTAGGCTTACTCTTGTCCAATTAGGGTTTTTAACCAGTCTTGTGCTTCCAATAAGTGTGTTTGTGTCATTGGATGATCAATTAGGTCATTTTCGTCCTTCCTAGGCATATTCTTGTCCAATTAGGGTTTTTAACCAGTCTTGTGCATCCAATAGGTGTGTTTGTGTCATAGAATTATCAATAAGGTCATTTTCGTCCTCCCAAGGCTTATTCTTGTCCAATTAGGGTTTTTAACCTATCTTGTGCATCCAATAAGTTCATTTGTGTCATTGGATTAACATTTAGGTCATTTTCGTCCCCCTTAGGCATATTCTTGTCCAATTAGGGTTTTTAACCAATCTTGTGCATCCAATAGGTGTGTTTGTGTCATTGGATGATCAATTAGGTCATTTGCGCCCTCCCTAGGCTTATTCTTGCCCAATTAGGGTTTTTAACCAATCTTGTGCATCCAATAAGTTGAGTTGTGTCATTGGATTAACATTTAGGTCATTTTTGTCCTCCCTAGGCTTATTCTTGTCCAATTAGGGTTTTTAACCAATCTTGTGCATCCAATAAGTTTGTTTGTGTCATTGAATTAATATTTAGGTCATTTTCGTCCTCCCTAGGCATATTCTTATCCAGTTAGGGTTTTTAACCAATCTTGTGCATCCAATAGGTGTGTTTGTATCATTGGATGATCAATTAGGTCATTTTCGTCCTCCCTATGCTTATTCTTGTCCAATTAGGGTTTTTAACCAATCTTGTGCATCCAATAACTTTGTTTGTGTCATTGAATTAATACTTAGGTCATTTTCCTCCTCCCTAGGCATATCCGTGTCCAATTAGGGTTTTTAACCAATCTTGTGCATCCAATAGGTGTGTTTGTGTCATTGGATGATCAATTAGGTCATTTTCGTCCTTCCTAGGAATATTCTTGTCCAATTAGGGTTTTTAACCAGTCTTGTGCATCCAATAGGTGTGTTTGTGTCATTGGATCATCAATTAGGTCATTTTCTTCCTCCCAAGGCTTATTCTTGTCCAATTAGGGTTTTTAACCAATCTTGTGCATCCAATAAGTTCATTTGTGTCATTGGATTAACATTTAGGTCATTTTCGTCCTCCCTAGGCACATTCTTGTCCAATTAGGTTTTTTAACCATTCTTGTGCATCCAATAGGTGTGTTTGCGTCATTGAATGATCAATTAGGTCATTTTCGTCCTCCCTAGGCTTATTCTTGTCCAATTAGGATTTTTAACCAATCTTGTGCATCCAATAAGTTCATTTGTGTCATTGGATGATCAATTAGGTCATTTTCGTCCTCCCTATGCATATTTTTGTCCAACTAGGGTTTTTAACCAATCTTGTGCATCCAATAAGTTCATTTGTGTCATTGGATTAACATTTAGGTCATTTTCGTCCTCCCTAGGCATATTCTTGTCCAATTAGGGTTTTTAACCAATCTTGTGCATCCAATAGGTGTGTTTGTGTCATTGAATTAATATTTAGGTCATTTTCGTCCTCCCTAGGCTTATTCTTGTCCAATTATGGTTTTTAACCAATCTTGTGCATCCAATAAGTTCATTTGTGTCATTGGATTAACATTTAGGTCATTTTCGTCCTCCCTAAGCTTATTCTTGTCCAATTAGGGTTTTTAACCAATCTTGTGCATCCAATAAGTTAGTTTGTGTCATTGAATTAATATTTAGGTCATTTTCGTCCTCCCTAGGCATATTCTTGTCCAGTTAGGGTTTTTAACCAATCTTGTGCATCCAATACGTGTGTTTGTGTCATTGGATGATCAATTAGGTCATTTTCGTCCTCCCTATGCTTATTCTTGTCCAATTAGGGTTTTTAACCAATCTTGTGCATCCAATAACTTTGTTTGTGTCATTGAATTAATATTTAGGTCATTTTCCTCCTCCCTAGGCATATTCTTGTCCAATTAGGGTTTTTAACCAATCTTGTGCATCCAATAGGTGTGTTTGTGTCATTGGATGATCAATTAGGTAATTTTCGTCCTCCCTAGGCTTATTCTTGTCCAATTAGGGTTTTTAACCAATCTTGTGCATACAATAGGTGTGTTTGTGTCATTGGATGATCAATTAGGTCATTTTCGTCCTCCCTAGGCTTATTCTTGTCCAATTAGGGTTTTTAACCAATCTTGTGCATCCAATAGGTGTGTTTGTGTCATTGGATGATCAATTAGGTCATTTTCGTCCTCCCTAGGCTTATTCTTGTCCAATTAGGGTTTTTAACCAATCTTGTGCATCCAATAGGTGTGTTTGTGTCATTGGATGATCAATTAGGTCATTTATCGTCCTCCCTAGGCTTATTCTTGTCCAATTAGGGTTTTTAACCAATCTTGTGCATCCAATAGGTTGAGTTGTGTCATTGGATTAACATTTAGGTCATTTTCGTCCTCCCTAGGCATATTCTTGTCCAATTAGGGTTTTTAACCAATCTTGTGCATCCAATAGGTGTGTTTGTGTCATTGGATGATCAATTAGGTCATTTTCGTCCTCCCTAGGCTTATTCTTGTCCAATTAGGGTTTTTAACCAATCCTGGGCATCCAATAGGTGTGTTTGTGTCATTGGATGATCAATTAGGTCATTTTCGTCCTCCCTAGGCATATTCTTGTCCAATTAGGGTTCTGAACGAATCTTGTGCATCCAATAGGTGTGTTTGTGTCATTGGATGATCAATTAGGTCATTTTCGTCCTCCCTAGGCTTTTTCTTGTCCAATTAGGGTTTTTAACCAATCTTGTGCATCCAATAGGTGTGTTTGTGTCATTGGATGATCAATTAGGTCATTTTCGTCCTCACTAGGCTTATTCTTGTCCAATTAGGGTTTTTAACCAATCTTGTGCATCCAATAAGTTCATTAGTGTCATTGGATGATCAATTAGGTCATTTTCGTCCTCCCTAGGCATATTATTGTCCAATTAGTGTTTTTAACCAATCTTGTGCATCCAATAAGTTTGTTTGTGTCATTGAATTAATATTTAGGTCTTTTTCGTCCTCCCTAGGCATATTATTGTCCAATTAGGGTTTTTAACCAATCTTGTGCATCCAATAGGTGTGTTTGTGTCATTGGATGATCAATAAGGTCATTTTCGTCCTCCCTAGGCATATTCTTGTCCAATTAGGGTTTTTAACCAATCTTGTGCATCCAATAGGTGTGTTTGTGTCATTGGATGATCAATTAGGTCATTTTCGTCCTCCCTAGGCTTATTCTTGTCCAATTAGGGTTTTTAACCAATCTTGTGCATCCAAAAGGTGTGTTTGTGTCATTGGATGATCAATTAGGTCATTTTTGTCCTCCCTAGGCTTATTCTTGTCCAATTAGGGTTTTTAACCAATCTTGTGCATCCAATAGGTGTGTTTGTGTCATTGGATGATCAATTAGATCATTTTCGTCCTCCCTAGGCTTATTCTTGTCCAATTAGGGTTTTTAATCAATCTTGTGCATCCAATAAGTTCATTTGTGTCATTGGATTAACATTTAGGTCATTTTCGTCCACATTAGGCATATTCTTGTCCAATTAGGGTTTTTAACCAATCTTGTGCTTCCAATAGGTGTGTTTGTGTCATTGGATGATCAATTAGGTCATTTTCGTCCTCCCTAGGCTTATTCTTGTCCAATTAAGGTTTTTAACCAATCTTGTGCATCCAATAAGTTCATTTGTGTCATTGGATGATCAATTAGGTCATATTCGTCCTCCCTAGGTATATTCTTGTCCAACTAGGGTTTTTAACCAATCTTGTGCATCAAATAGATGTGTTTGTGTGTTTGGATGATCAATTAGGTCATTTTCGTCCTCCCTAGGCTTATTCTTGTCCAATTAGGGTTTTTAACCAATTTTGTGCATCCAATAATTTTGTTTGTGTCATTGAATTAATATTTAGGTCGTTTTCGTCCTCCCTAGGCATATTCTTGTCCAATTAGGGTTTTTAACCAATCTTGTGCATCCAATAGGTGTGTTTGTGTCATTGGATGATCAATTAGGTCATTTTCGTCCTCCCTAGGCTTATTCTTGTCCAATTAGGGTTTTTAACCAATCTTGTGCATCCAATAAGTTCATTTGTGTCATTGGATTAACATTTAGGTCATTTTCGTCCTCCCTAGGCATATTCTTGTCCAATTAGGGTTTTTAACCAATCTTGTGCATCCAATATGTGTGTTTGTGTCATTGGATGATGAATTTAGGTCATTTTCGTCCTCCCTAGGCATATTCTTGTCCAATTAGCGTTTTTAACCAATCTTGTGCATCCAATAGGTGTGTTTGTGTCATTGGATGATCAATTAGGTCATTTTCGTCCTCCCTAGGCTTATTCTGGTCCAATTAGGGTTTTTAACCAATCTTGTGCATCCAATAACTTTGTTTGTGTCATTGAATTAATATTTAGGTCATTTTCCTCCTCCCTAGGCATATTCTTGTCCAATTAGGGTTTTTAACCAATCTTGTGCATCCAATAGGTGTGTTTGTGTCATTGGATGATCAATTAGGTCATTTTCGTCCTCCCTAGGCTTATTCTTGTCCAATTAGGGTTTTTAACCAATCTTGTGCATCCAATAGGTGTGTTGGTGTGATTGGATGATCAATTAGGTCATTTTCGTCCTCCCTAGGCATATTCTTGTCCAATTAGGGTTTTTAACCAATCTTGTACATCCAATAGGTGTGTTTGTGTCATTGGATGATCAATTAGGTCATTTTCGTCCTCCATAGGCTTATTCTTGTGCAATTAGGGTTTTTAACCAATCTTGTGCATCCAATAACTTTGTTTGTGTCATTGAATTAATATTTAGGTCATTTTCCTCCTCCCTAGGCATATTCTTGTCCAATTAGGGTTTTTAACCAATCTTGTGCATCCAATAGGTGTGTTTGTGTCATTGGATGATCAATTAGGTCATTTTCGTCCTCCCTAGGCTTATTCTTGTCCAATTAGGGTTTTTAACCAATCTTGTGCATCCAATAGGTGTGTTTGTGTCATTGGATGATCAATTAGGTCATTTTCGTCCTCCCTAGGCTTATTCTTGTCCAATTAGGGTTTTTAACCAATCTTTTGCATCCAATAGGTGTGTTTGTGTCATTGGATGACCAATTAGGTCATTTTCGTCCTCCCAAGGCATATTCTTGTCCAATTAGGGTTTTTAACCAATCTTGTGCATCCCATAGGTGTGTTTGTGGCAATGGATGATCAATTAGGTCATTTTCGTCCTCCCTAGGCTTATTCTTGTCCAATTAGGGTTTTTAACCAATCTTGTGCATCCAATAGGTGTGTTTGTGTCATTGGATGATCAATTAGGTCATTTTCGTCCTCCCTAGGCTTATTCTTGTCCAATTAGGGTTTTTAACCAATCTTGTGCATCCAATAAATTGAGTTGTTTCAATGGATTAACATTTAGGTCATTTTCGTCCTCCCTAGGCTTATTCTTGTCCAATTAGGGTTTTTAACCAATCTTGTGCATCCAATAAGTTCATTTGTGTCATTGGATTAACATTTAGGTCATTTTCGTCCTCCCTAGGCATATTCTTGTCCAATTAGGGTTTTGAACCAATCATGCGCATCCAATAGGTGTGTTTGTGTCATTGGATGATCAATTAGGTCATTTTCGTCCTCCCTAGGCTTATTCTTGTCCAATTAGGGTTTTTAACCAATCTTGTGCATCCAATAGGTGTGTTTGTGTCATTGGATGATCAATTAGGTCATTTTCGTCCTCCCTAGGCTTATTCTTTACCAATTAGGGTTTTTAACCAATCTTGTGCATCCAATAAGTTTGTTTGTGTCATTGAATTAATATTTAGGTCATTTTCGTCCTCCCTAGGCATATTCTTGTCCAATTAGGGGTTTTTGCCAATCTTTTCCCTCCAATAGGTGTGTTTGTGTCATTGGATGATCAATTAGGTCATTTTCGTCCTCCCTAGGCTTATTCTTGTCCAATTAGGGTTTTTAACCAATCTTGTGCATCCAATAACTTTGTTTGTGTCATTGAATTAATATTTAGGTCATTTTCCTCCTCCCTAGGCATATTGTTGTCCAATTTGGGTTTTTAACCAATTTTGTGCATCCAATAGGTGTGTTTGGGTCATTGGATGATCAATTAGGTCATTTTCGTCCTCCCTAGGCTTATTCTTGTCCAATTAGGGTTTTAATCAATCTTGTGCATCCAATAAGTTCATTTGTGTCATTGGATTAACATTTATGTCTTTTTCGTCCTCCCTAGGCATATTCTTGTCCAATTAGGGTTTTTAACCAATCTTGTGCTTCCTATAGGTGTGTTTGTGTCATTGGATGATCAATTAGGTCATTTTCGTCCTCCCTAGGCTTATTCTTGTCCAATTAGGGTTTTTAACCAATCTTGTGCATCCAATAAGTTCCTTTGTGTCATTGGATGATCAATTAGGTCATTTTCATCCTCCCTAGGTATATTCTTGTCCAACTAGGGTTTTTAACCAATCTTGTGCATCCAATAGATGTGTTTGTGTCTTTGGATGATCAATTAGGTCATTTTCGTCCTCCCTAGGCTTATTCTTGTCCAATTAGGGTTTTTAACCAATCTTGTGCATCCAATAGGTGTGTTTGTGTCATTGGATGATCAATTAGGTCATTTTCGTCCTCCCTAGGCTTATTCTTGTCCAATTAGGGTTTTTAATCAATCTTGTGCATCCAATAAGTTCATTTGTGTCATTGGATTAACATTTAGGTCATTTTCGTCCTCCCTAGGCATATTCTTGTCCAATTAGGGTTTTTAACCAATCTTGTGCTTCCAATAGGTGTGTTGGTGTCATTGGATGATCAATTAGGTCATTTTCGTTCTCCCTAGGCTTATTCTTGTCCAATTAGGGTTTTTAACCAATCTTGTGCATCCAATAGGTGTGTTTGTGTCATTGGATGATCAATTAGGTCATTTTCGTCCTCCCTAGGCTTATTCTTGTCCAATTAGGGTTTTTAACCAATCTTGTGCATCCAATAAGTTTGTTTATGTCATTGAATTAATATTTAGGTCATTTTCGTCCTCAGTAGGCATATTCTTGTCCAATTAGGGTTTTTAACCAATCTTGTGCATCCAATAGGTGTGTTTGTGTCATTGGATGACCAATTAGGTCATTTTCGTCCTCCCTAGGCATATTCTTGTCCAATTAGGGTTTTTAACTAGTCTTGTGCATCCATTAGGTGTGTTTGTGGCAATGGATGATCAATTAGGTCATTTTCGTCCTCCCTAGGCATATTCTTGTCCAATTAGGGTTTTTAACCAATCTTGTGCATCCAATAAGTTGAGTTGTGTCATTGGATTAACATTTAGGTCATTTACGTCATCCCTAGGCTTATTCTTGTCCAATTAGGGTTTTTTACCAATCTTGTGCATCCAATAGGTGTGTTTGTGTCATTGGATGATCAATTAGGTCATTTTCGTCCTCCATAGGCTTATTCTTGTCCAATTAGGGTTTTTAACCAATCTTGTGCATCCAATAAGTTGAGTTGTGTCATTGGATTAACATTTAGGTCATTTTCGTCCTTCGTAGGCTTATTCTTGTCCAAATAGGGTTTTTAACCAATCTTGTGCATCCAATAAGTTCATTTGTGTCATTGGATTAACATTTAGGTCATTTTCGTCCTCCCTAGGCATATTCTTGTCCAATTAGGGTTTTTAACCAATCTTGTGCATCCAATAGGTGTGTTTGTGTCATTGGATGACCAATTAGGTCATTTTCGTCCTCCCTAGGCATATTCTTGTCCAATTAGGGTTTTTAAACAATTTTGTGCATCCAATAAGTTGAGTTGTGTCATTGGATTAACATTTAGGTCATTTTCGTCCTCCCTAGGCATATTCTTGTCCAATTAGGGTTTTTAACCAATCTTGTGCATCCAATAGGTGTGTTTGTGTCATTGAATTAATATTTAGGTCATTTTCGTCCTCCCTAGGCTTATTCTTGTCCAATTATGGTTTTTAACCAATCTTGTGCATCCAATAAGTTCATTTGTGTCATTGGAATAACATTTAGGTCATTTTCGTCCTCCCTAAGCTTATTCTTGTCCAATTAGGGTTTTTAACCAATCTTGTGCATCCAATAAGTTAGTTTGTGTCATTGAATTAATATTTAGGTCATTTTTGTCCTCCCTAGGCATATTCTTGTCCAGTTAGGGTTTTTAACCAATCTTGTGCATCCAATAGGTGTGTTTGTGTCGTTGGATGATCAATTGGGTCATTTTCGTCCTCCCTATGCGTATTCTTGTCCAATTAGGGTTTTTAACCAATCTTGTGCATCCAATAACTTTGTTTGTGTCATTGAATTAATATTTAGGTCATTTTCCTCCTCCCTAGGCATATTCTTGTCCAATTAGGGTTTTTAACCAATCTTGTGCATCCAATAGGTGTGTTTGTGTCATTGGATGATCAATTAGGTCATTTTCGTCCTTCCTAAGCATATTCTTGTCCAATTAGGGTTTTTAACCAGTCTTGTGCATCCAATAGGTGTGTTTGTGTCATTGGATGATCAATTAGGTCATTTTCTTCCTCCCAAGGCTTATTCTTGTCCAATTTCGGTTTTTAACCAATCTTGTGCATCCAATAAGTTCATTTGTGTCATTGGATTAACATTTAGGTCATTTTCGTCCTCCCTAGGCATATTCTTGTCCAATTAGGGTTTTTAACCAATCTTGTGCATCCAATAGGTGTGTTTGTGTCATTGAATGATCAATTAGGTCATTTTCGTCCTCCCTAGGCTTATTCTTGTCCAATTAGGATTTTTAACCAATCTTGTGCTTCCAATAAGTTCATTTGTGTCATTGGATGATCAATTAGGACATTTTCGTCCTCCCTAGGCATATTCTTGTCCAACTAGGGTTTTTAACCAATCTTGTGCATCCAATAGGTGTGTTTGTGTCTTTGGATGATCAATTAGGTCATTTTCGTCCTCCCTAGGCTTATTATTGTCCAATTAGGGTTTTTAACAATCTTGTGCATCCAATAGGTGTGTTTGTGTCATTGGATGATCAATTAGGTCATTTTCGTCCTCCCTAGGCTTATTCTTGTCCAATTAGGGTTTTTAACCAATCTTGTGCATCCAATAGGTGAGTTTGTGTCATTGGATTAACATTTAGGTCATTTTCGTCCTCCCTAGGCATATTCTTGTCCAATTAGGGTTTTTAACCAGTCTTGTGCATCCAATAGGTGTGTTTGTATCATAGAATGATCAATTAGGTCATTTTCGTCCTCCCAAGGCTTTTTCTTGTCCAATTAGGGTTTTTAACCAATCTTGTGCATCCAATAAGTTCATTTGTGTCATTGGATTAACATTTAGGTCATTTTCGCCCCCCCTTGGCATATTCTTGTCCAATTAGGGTTTTTAACCAATCTTGGGCATCATATAGGTGTGTTTGAGTCATTGGATGATCAATTAGGTCATTTGCGTCTTCCCTAGGCTTATTCTTGCCCAATTAGGGTTTTTAACCAATCTTGTGCATCCAATAAGTTGAGTTGTGTCATTGAATTAATATTTAGGTCATTTTCGTCCTCCCTAGGCATATTCTTATCCAGTTAGGGTTTTTAACAAATCTTGTGCATCCAATAGGTGTGTTTGTGTCATTGAATGATCAATTAGGTCATTTTCGTCCTCCCTAGGCTTATTCTTGTCCAATTAGGATTTTTAACCAATCTTGTGCATCCAATAAGTTCATTTGTGTCATTGGATGATCAATTAGGTCATTTTCGTCCTCCCTAGGCATATTTTTGTCCAACTAGGGTTTTTAACCAATCTTGTGCATCCAATAGGTGTGTTTGTGTCATAGAATGATCAATAAGGTCATTTTCGTCCTCCCAAGGCTTATTCTTGTCCAATTAGGGTTTCTAACCAATCTTGTGCATCCAATAAGTTCATTTGTGTCATTGGATTAACATTTAGGTCATTTTCGTCCCCCTTAGGCATATTGTTGTCCAATTAGGGTTTTTAACCAATCTTGTGCATCCAATAGGTGTGTTTGTGTCATTGGATGATCAATTAGGTCATTTGCGTCCTCCCTAGGCTTATTCTTGCCCAATTAGGGTTTTTAACCAATCTTGTGCATCCAATAAGTTGAGTTGTGTCATTGGATTAACATTTAGGTCATTTTCGTCCTCCCTAGGCATATTCTTGTCCAATTAGGGTTTTTAACCAATCTTGTGCATCCAATAAGTTTGTTTGTGTCATTGAATTAATATTTAGGTCATTTTCGTCCTCCCTAGGCATATTCTTATCCAGTTAGGGTTTTTAACCAATCTTGTGCATCCAATAGGTCTGTTTGTGTCATTGGATGATCAATTAGGTCATTTTCGTCCTCCCGAGGCTTATTCTTGTCCAATTAGGATTTTTAACCAATCTTGTGCATCCAATAAGTTCATTTGTGTCATTGGATTAACATTTAGGTCATTTTCGTCCTCCCTAGGCACATTCTTGTCCAATTAGGGTTTTTAACCAATCTTGTGCATCCAATAGGTGTGTTTGTGTCATTGAATGATAAATTAGGTCATTTCCGTCCTCCCTAGGCTTATTCTTGTCCAATTAGGATTTTGAACCAATCTTGTGCATCCAATAAGTTCATTTGTGTCATTGGATGATCAATTAGGTCATTTTCGTCCTCCCTAGGCTTATTTTTGTCCAACTAGGGTTTTTAACCAATCTTGTGCATCCAATAGGTGTGTTTGTGTCTTTGGATGATCAATTAGGTCATTTTCGTCCTCCCTAGGCTTATTCTTGTCCAATTAGGGTTTTAAACCAATCTTGTGCATCCAATAGGTGTGTTTGTGTCATTGGATGATCAATTAGGTCATTTTCGTCCTCCCTAGGCTTATTCTTGTCCAATTATGGTTTTTAACCAATCTTGTGCATCCAATAGGTGTGTATGTGTCATGGAATGATCAATTAGGTCATTTTCGTCCACCCTAGGCTTATTCTTGTCCAATTATGGTTTTTAACCAATCTTGTGCATCCAATAAGTTCATTTGTGTCATTGGATTAACATTTAGGTCATTTTCGTCCTCCCTAGGCTTATTCTTGTCCAATTAGGGTTTTTAACCAATCTTGTGCTTCCAATAAGTTAGTTTGTGTCATTGAATTAATATTTAGGTCATTTTCGTCCTCCCTAGGCATATTCTTGTCCAGTTAGGGTTTTTAACCAATCTTGTGCATCCAATAGGTGTGTTTGTGTCATTGGATGATCAATTAGGTCATTTTCGTCCTCCCTGTACTTATTCTTGTCCAATTAGGGTTTTTAACCAACCTTGTGCATCCAATAACTTTGTTTGTGTCATTGAATTAATATTTAGGTCATTTTCCTCCTCCCTATGCATATTCTTGTCCAATTAGGGTTTTTAACCAATCTTGTGCATCCAATAGGTGTGTTTGTGTCATTGAATGATCAATTAGGTCATTTTCGTCCTCCCTAGGCTTATTCTTGTCCAATTAGGGTTTTTAACCAATCTTGTGCATCCAATAGGTGTGTTTGTGTCATTGGATGATTAATTAGGTCATTTTCGTCCTCCCTAGACTTATTCTTGTCAAATTAGGGTTTTTAACCAATCTTGTGCATCCAATAACTTTGTTTGTGTCATTGAATTAATATTTAAGTCATTTTCGTCCTACCTAGGCATATTCTTGTCCAATTAGGGTTTTTAACCAATCTTGTGCATCCAATAGGTGTGTTTGTGTCATTGGATGATCAATTAGGTCATTTTCGTCCTCCCTAGGCATATTCTTGTCCAATTAGGGTTTTTAACCAATCTTGTGCATCCAATAGGTGTGTTTGTGTCATTGGATGATCAATTAGGTCATTTTCGTCCTCCTTACGCATATTCTTGTCCAATTAGTGTTTTTAACCAATCTTGTGCATCCCATAAGTTTGTTTGTGTCATTGAATTAATATTAAGGTCATTTTCGTCCTCCCAAGGCATATTCTTGTCCAATTAGGGTTTTTAACCAATCTTGTGCATCCAATAGGTGTGTTTGTGTCATTGGATGATCAATCAGGACATTTTCGTCCTCCCTAGGCTTATTCTTGTCCAATTAGGGTTTTTAACCAATCTTGTGCATCCAATAGGTGTGTTTGTGTCATTGGATGATCAATTAGGTCATTTTCGTCCTCCCTAGGCTTATTCTTGTCCAATTAGGGTTTTTAACCAATCTTGTGCATCAAATAGGTGAGTTTGTGTCATTGGATTAACATTTAGGTCATTTTCGTCCTCCCTAGGCTTACTCTTGTCCAATTAGGGTTTTTAACCAGTCTTGTGCTTCCAATAAGTGTGTTTGTGTCATTGGATGATCAATTAGGTCATTTTCGTCCTTCCTAGGCTTATTCTTGTCCAATTAGGGTTTTTAACCAGTCTTGTGCATCCAATAGGTGTGTTTGTGTCATAGAATTATCATTAAGGTCATTTTCGTCCACCCAAGGCTTATTCTTGTCCAATTAGGGTTTTTAACCAATCTTGTGCATCCAATAAGTTCATTTGTGTCATTGGATTAACATTTAGGTCATTTTCGTCCCCCTTAGGCATATTCTTGTCCAATTAGGGTTTTTAACCAATCTTGTGCATCCAATAGGTGTGTTTGTGTCATTGGATGATCAATTAGGTCATTTGCGCCCTCCCTAGGCTTATTCTTGCCCAATTAGGGTTTTTAACCAATCTTGTGCATCCAATAAGTTGAGTTGTGTCATTGGATTAACATTTAGGTCATTTTTGTCCTCCCTAGGCTTATTCTTGTCCAATTAGGGTTTTTAACCAATCTTGTGCATCCAATAAGTTTGTTTGTGTCATTGAATTAATATTTAGGTCATTTTCGTCCTCCCTAGGCATATTCTTATCCAGTTAGGGTTTTTAACCAATCTTGTGCATCCAATAGGTGTGTTTGTATCATTGGATGATCAATTAGGTCATTTTCGTCCTCCCTATGCTTATTCTTGTCCAATTAGGGTTTTTAACCAATCTTGTGCATCCAATAGGTGTGTTTGTGTCATTGGATGATCAATTAGGTCATTTTCGTTCTCCCTAGGCTTATTCTTGTCCAATTAGGGTTTTTAATCAATCTTGTGCATCCAATAGATGTGTTTGTGTCTTTGGATGTTCAATTAGGTCATTTTCGTCCTCCCTAGGCTTATTCTTGTCCAATTAGGGTTTTTAACCAATCTTGTGCATCCAATAGGTGTGTTTGTGTCATTGGATGATCAATTAGGTCATTTTCGTCCTCCCTAGGCTTATTCTTGTCCAATTAGGGTTTTTAACCAATCTTGTGCATCCAATAGGTGTGTTTGTGTCATTGGATGATCAATTAGGTCATTTTCGTCCTCCCTAGGCTTATTCTTGTCCAATTAGGGTTTTTAACCAATCTTTTGCATCCAATAGGTGTGTTTGTGTCATTGGATGACCAATTAGGTCATTTTCGTCCTCCCAAGGCATATTCTTGTCCAATTAGGGTTTTTAACCAATCTTGTGCATCCCATAGGTGTGTTTGTGGCAATGGATGATCAATTAGGTCATTTTCGTCCTCCCTAGGCTTATTCTTGTCCAATTAGGGTTTTTAACCAATCTTGTGCATCCAATAGGTGTGTTTGTGTCATTGGATGATCAATTAGGTCATTTTCGTCCTCCCTAGGCTTATTCTTGTCCAATTAGGGTTTTTAACCAATCTTGTGCATCCAACAAGTTTGTTTATGTCATTGAATTAATATTTAGGTCATTTTCGTCCTCCCTAGGCATATTCTTGTCCAACTAGGGTTTTAAACCAATCTTGTGCATGAAATAGGTGTGTTTGTGTCATTGGATGATCAATTAGGTCATTTTCGTCCTCCCTAGGCTTATTCTTGTCCAATTAGGGTTTTTAACCAATCTTGTGCATCCAATAGGTGTGTTTGTGTCATTGGATGATCAATTAGGTCATTTTCGTCCTCCCTATGCATATTCTTGTCCAATTAGGGTTTTCAACCAATCTTGTGCATCCAATAGGTGTGTTTGTGTCATTGAATGATCAATTAGGTCATTTTCGTCCTCCCTAGGCTTATTCTTGTCCAATTAGGGTTTTTAACCAATCTTGTGCATCCAATAGGTGTGTTTGTGTCATTGGATGATCAATTAGGTCATTTTCGTCCTCCCTAGGCTTATTCTTGTCCAATTAGGGTTTTTAACGAATCTTGTGCATCCAATAGGTGTGTTTGTGTCATTGGATTAACATTTAGGTCATTTTCGTCCTCCCTAGGCTTATTCTTGTCCAATTAGGGTTTTTAACCAATCTTGTGCATCCAATAAGTTCATTTGTGTCATTGGATGAACATTTAGGTCATTTTCGTCCTCCCTAGGCTTATTCTTGCCCAATTAGTGTTTTTAACCAATCTTGTGCATCCAATAGGTGTGTTTGTGTCATTGGATGAACATTTAGGTCATTTTCGTCCTCCCTAGGCTTATTCTTGTCCAATTAGGGTTTTTAACCAATCTTGTGCATCCAATAAGTTCATTTGTGTCATTGGATGAACATTTAGGTCATTTTCGTCCTCCCTAGGCTTATTCTTGTCCAATTAGGGTTTTTAACCAATCTTGTGCATCCAATATGTGTCATTTGATTAACATTTAGGTCATTTTCGTCCTCCCTAGGCTTATTCTTGTCCAATTAGGGTTTTTAACCAATCTTGTGCATCCAATAAGTTCATTTGTGGCATTGGACGAACATTTAGGTCATTTTCGTCCTCCCTAGGCTTATTCTTGTCCAATTAGGGTTTTTAACCAATCTTGTGCATCCAATAAGTTCATTTGTGTCATTGGATGGACATTTAGGTCATTTTTGTCCTCCCTACGCTTATTCTTGTCCAATTAGGGTTTCTAACCTATCTTGGGCATCCAATAGGTGTGTTTGTGTCATTGGATTAACATTTAGGTCATTTTCGTCCTCCCTAGGCTTATTCTTGTCCAATTAGGGTTTTTAACCAATCTTGTGCATCCAATAAGTTCATTTGTGTCATTGGATGAACATTTAGGTCATTTTCGTCCTCCCTAGGCTTATTCTTGTCCAATTAGGGTTTTTAACCAATCTTGTGCATCCAATAAGTTCATTTGTGTCATTGGATTAACATTTAGGTCATTTTCGTCCTCCCTAAGCTTATTCTTGTCCAATTAGGGTTTTTAACCAATCTTGTGCATCCAATAAGTTAGTTTGTGTCATTGAATTAATATTTAGGTCATTTTTGTCCTCCCTAGGCATATTCTTGTCCAGTTAGGGTTTTTAACCAATCTTGTGCATCCAATAGGTGTGTTTGTGTCGTTGGATGATCAATTGGGTCATTTTCGTCCTCCCTATGCTTATTCTTGTCCAATTAGGGTTTTTAACCAATCTTGTGCATCCAATAACTTTGTTTGTGTCATTGAATTAATATTTAGGTCATTTTCCTCCTCCCTAGGCATATTCTTGTCCAATTAGGGTTTTTAACCAATCTTGTGCATCCAATAGGTGTGTTTGTGTCATTGGATGATCAATTAGGTCATTTTCGTCCTTCCTAAGCATATTATTGTCTAATTAGGGTTTTTAACCAATCTTGTGCATCCAATAGGTGTGTTTGTGTCATTGGATGATCAATTAGGTCATTTTCGTCCTCCCAAGGCTTATTCTTGTCCAATTAGGGTTTTTAACCAGTCTTGTGCATCCAATAGGTGTGTTTTGTGTCATTGGATGATCAATTAGGTCATTTTCGTCCTCCTTAGGCTTATTCTTGTCCAATTTGGGTTTTTAACCAATCTTGTGCATCCAATAGGTGTGTTTGTGTCATTGAATGATCAATTAGGTCATTTTCGTCCTCCCTAGGCTTATTCTTGTCCAATTAGGGTTTTTAACCAATCTTGTGCATCCAATAGGTGTGTTTGTGTCATTGGATGATCAATTAGGTCATTTTCGTCCTCCCTGTACTTATTCTTGTCCAATTAGGGTTTTTAACCAATCTTGTGCATCCAATAACTTTGTTTGTGTCATTGAATTAATATTTAGGTCATTTTCCTCCTCCCTAGGCATATTCTTGTCCAATTAGGGTTTTTAACCAATCTTGTGCATCCAATAGGTGTGTTTGTGTCATTGAATGATCAATTAGGTCATTTTCGTCATCCCTAGGCTTATTCTTGTCCATTTAGGATTTTTAACCAATCTTGTGCATCCAATAAGTTCATTTGTGTCATTGAATGATCAATTAGGACATTTTCGTCCTCCCTATGCATATTCTTGTCCAACTAGGGTTTTTAACCAATCTTGTGCATCCAATAGGTGTGTTTGTGTCTTTGGATGATCATTTAGGTCATTTTCGTCCTCCCTAGGCATATTCTTGTCCAGTTAGGGTTTTTAACCAATCTTGTGCATCCAATAGGTGTGTTTGTGTCGTTGGATGATCAATTGGGTCATTTTCGTCCTCCCTATGCTTATTCTTGTCCAATTAGGGTTTTTAACCAATCTTGTGCATCCAATAACTTTGTTTGTGTCATTGAATTAATATTTAGGTCATTTTCCTCCTCCTTAGGCATATTCTTGTCCAATTAGGGTTTTTAACCAATCTTGTGTGTTGGTACCAGTAACCTCTGTTAAATGAAAATTATGCGGAAGATTATCTATTTTTAGAGATATGCGCAGCAGTTTAACAAATCGTACATTTATTAAACACAGCATCAGAATAAGGTCCCAAAACTACAATACAAATGAATGCACAAAGTATATGGATCAAAGAATATATTGAGAGATGCACCAGTTACGTTTATTGTTCAAGATATTGATTCACTTACAATCATGCTGGAAACAGTCTTTCATGTAGTATCAAAGTATGCAGAAAGATATTCAAGCATTCAATCAATATCAGACAAATACACACTGCAGAAATTAAAAAGAGATAAGGGTAAGAAAGATTGTACGCAGTGATTTATACTGGTTCAGCCGTTGTTGAACGACCTACATCCAGTCCCAAGATCAAATCCAATCTTGGCCTTTCCAATAGAATATCTCAGAATCCGTTTACAGATGTTCTAGCTCCTCGCCTATCAATCTAAAACGATTCTTTCTATTCTATTCTTATCTCCCTGAATCCCAGAGTTTATCTCCCATAAACTCTTCCAAGATTACAGTCAAGTTTCTTCTTGATGAGACCTCTCAATCACAGAAGATAACTACCAGTTAAGACTGGATTTCTCAATGTTATTTGTTTTAAGAATTTGTTTACAGATGTATCTAATCAGAAATTACACAGAAATTTCTTCAACAGTTTTCTTCTCTAAAGTTGTTTCTCCAGCAATCTTTCTTAGTTCTTGTGGATCATGAAAGATGAATCTTCATAACTGAAAAAGTAATGTTCAAAGTTATTTCACAGTGAGAAACAAAGATGTCAGAAAGTTATGTGTATGTTGTTGTGTATTTTGTTGTGTATATTGAGAAGATACTGAAAAACAGTTTATATAGTTTCAGGAAAAACAACATATGCATCGATTTATCCAATCGATTCATTAAAGTCATAATGCTGGTTAATCGATTTCCTCAATCGATTTCGCGAGTCTTGTTTTTCTTGAATCTTGAAACTGTACATACTAATCGATTTGCTCAATCGATTATTTTAAGTAGTTCTTCAAACTTTGATGACAGTATATGATTAAATCGATTTGCAGAATCGACTTGATGTGTTTTGTTCAAACAACGAGATCAAAACCATCGATGTGCTTAATCGATTTAACCATTCAGTCATCTCTGTTTATAAAACTTTTATGTCAATCGATTGTGCCAATCGATTGTGGATCTTAAGTCTGAAGAACTTTTCATCAGTTGGGTTATTCAATCGATTTACCAAGTCGATTGATACCAACTTTTATTACACAGATGTATATAAACAGATTGTAGTAATCGATTGTGTATGTTCCAGGCCTGAGTTATTTTGAGACTTGTTTTAGTGAATCGATTGGCCTAATCGATTTAGTAAACAGGTTTGGCTCTGGGACATTACCAATCGATTGTTTCAATCGGTGTAGACAAAAACCACAATTAAAGAAGTGATTATTTCAATCGATTTGCCAAATCGATTGCCTGCAAAACGTGCTACTGACTTGCACATTTTAAATTCAGTAAGCATGTCAATCGATTTGTCCAATCGATTTAAACAATCAGTTTAGTCTTGGTGATTCACTCAATCGATGTGCCTAATCGATTTGGGGCAAACTGGCTCTCTGACTTGTACAATTTATTTTCCAATATGTGTACCAATCGATTTGGAGAATCGATTGATAGCCCGTTTGTTTTCTTTAAGGATGTACAAATCGATTGTGCTAATCGATTGGGTAACACCAAACTTTGTAAACTTATTCAACCCTGTTATAGAATCGATTGTACTAATCGATGTGCTCATGGATCTTCAAGATTTTGTTGATTCCTTGAGTTCCAAGCAATTGTCTCGAGTATGTAGGATTGAATTTGTTGTTCCTGAAATTTTTCTCAGTTGACAATGTTAGATGTATTTCAAATTGGATGCTTGTCAATAACATCAAAAACGAACATATGTCTAACAATCTCCCCCTTTTTGATTTAAGTGACAAACATGCAATTTTAACTTGAGAAAAATAATTATGAATAACAGTTTTAGTAGAGCTCCCCCTAAGTTCAATATTCATAGAGAGTAAAGATAATGATTAGGAGCAATGATAAAATAAAGCACAAGTTATAATTTCTCTCCCCCTTTTGTCAGTTAAGGCAAAAAGTGGTGAAAGAGAAATGTTAGCTCCCCCTGAGCAAACCTGAATACTGCTCTACAAAGAATCTAGAAAAGATTAGTAATAACAAGCAGTAATGCCAGTAATATTTTAACTTAGTTGAAAACAATTTTGAAATAGTGTACAAAACAGATTATGGCGCGCACTAGACAATATGAAAATGAAATGCAGCATTTGAAATGATTAACAATCTCAAGGTTCATAAATCAAACAGAATTACATTCATCATGATCATTACAAAACGAAAGCAAAAAGAAACAAAGACAAACAAAACTAAGAAGCCTAAGGTCCTAAACGCCTAGAGATGCTGGTCCTCATTATTAGCAGGGGATGAGGCTGAGACCGCTGTATTAACCTCAGCAGGTGTCTCCTCACCATGAGTTGCAGCAATCTCTACTGTTGTTGGAGCAGGTTCTTCAGCCGCCTGTCTTCCTATTTCAACAACATCGCTGAAGGACAACTTAATGCCCAGATGTTCCTGAATAGCTGCCACGTCTTGCGCCATCTGATTTTGGTCTGCTTGAATCTTCTGAATAGCAGCTTCAATCCTTTCATGAGATGCCTCCATCTTAGTATCAACTTAACAGTTCTCACATCAGTTTAACTCAGAATACACTTCAACAATTAACTCAGAGTCGATGTCCCCAATCGATTCTTTTAAAGAAATCAACAGGCTCAATCGATTTCCCAAATCAATTTCGAGCAATTTCAGAAGACTTTCATCTCAGTTCAGAAAAATACCTGCCTCAGCATCGATTTACCAAATCGATTCTTTTAAAGAAATAAAAACCACATATAAATCAATCGATTGTCCAAATCGATTTCGTGTTCACAGTTTTGATAAAAAAAAAAAGGACATATTATGGGTCACATCGATTAGGTCAATCGATTGTGTAACACATTTTCATGTGTAATCACAGGACAATCGATTTCGCAAATCGATTTGACACATAATTCAGATCTGACTAGGATCAATTATGCCTAATTTTATCCTAATGTGACAGAAACTTTCCTTTGGCAATGCTTTGGTGAAGATGTCTGCTAGCTGTTCAGTTGTGTTGACGTATTCCACCTTGATATTCCCACACTGAAACTGATCTCGAATGAAGTGATGCCGAATCTCGATATGCTTGGTCCTGGAATGCATAACTGGGTTCTTAGTGATACTGATCGCACTTGTGTTGTCGCACAAGATAGGAACAGTTCCTAAGTCCACACCAAAGTCTAACAAATGCTGTTTCATCCACATGATCTGAGCACAGCAACTTCCAGCTGCAATGTACTCAGCTTCTGCTGTTGACAAAGCGATACTGGTTTGCTTCTTGCTGAACCAAGATACAAGTGAATTACCCAGCAAATGACAAGTACCTGAGGTACTCTTCCTATCCAGTTTGCACCCAGCAAAATCTGAATCTGAATACCCAACCAAAGAACAAGTTGATCCCTTAGGATACCATAAACCAAGGTTCCTAGTTCCAACTAAATATCTGAAAATCCTCTTAACTGCACTAAGGTGAGACTCTTTAGGATTTGATTGATACCTCGCACACAAACAAACACTAAACATGATGTCAGGCCTGCTTGCTGTGAGATAGAGCAATGATCCTATCATGCCTCTATACCTTGTAACATCCACTGGTTTACCCAACTCATCTCTATCTAAAAGGTTTCCTTGGCTCATAGGAGTATCAATAGGTTTGAAGCTATCAAATGAAAATTTCTTTATCAAGTCATTACAATATTTTGTTTGACTAATGAAGATACCTTGCTTGCTTTGGTTAATTTGAAATCCCAAAAAGTATGACAGTTCACCCATCATTGACATTTCAAATTGACCTTTCATTAGATTTTCAAAATTTTTGCATAGCTTATCATTTGTAGATCCAAATATTATGTCATCAACATAAACTTGGACCAGCAAGATATCTTTATCAGTAGTTTGTATGAAAAGAGTTTTATCCACATTTCCTCTTAAGAAATTTTGTGAAATGAGAAAGTTGCTAAGTTTCTCATACCAAGCTCTAGGAGCTTGTTTCAATCCATAGAGAGCTTTTGTTAGCTTGTAGACATGATTTGGAAATTCTGTATTTTCAAAACCAGGTGTTTGGCTAACAAAAACTTCCTCTTGGATCTCACCATTGAGAAAGGCACTTTTCACATCCATTTGATAAAGCTTAAAGTCCATTATACACGCATAAGCAAGGAGGATTCTAATGGCTTCTAGTCTTGCTACAGGGGCATAGGTTTCATCAAAATCTACTCCCTCCTCTTGGTTGTAACCCTTGGCCACTAACCTAGCTTTATTTCTAGTTATAACACCATTCTCATCTAGCTTGTTCCTAAACACCCACCTAGTTCCTATGATATGCTGGTTTTCTGGTTTAGGTACTAGCTTCCACACTTTGTTTCTCTCAAACTGGTTTAACTCCTCTTGCATGGCTATTATCCAGTCAGGGTCCAAAAGTGCTTCTTTAATGTTTTTGGGTTCTACTTGGGAAACAAAGGCTGTAAGGTTGCAAAATTCTCTAAGGGATTTTCTGGTTGAAACACCTTTTGAAATCTCTCCAATAATATTGTCTATGGGATGGTTCTTGGCAAACTTCCACTCTTTGGGTAGATCATCTTCCCTAATAGGTTCTACGCAGTCAGGATTGGTTGGAGGTTCAGGTTCACTGGTTTCTACAGGTTCAGAATCAACAATATCGTCCAATGAGTTACCAACTGTAGTAAGAGTGGTGTTCAAGTTTTCATCAAATTTGACATGGACAGACTCCTCTATAGTTTTGGTTCTTTTATTGTAGATTCTATATGCCTTACTAACCTGGGAATACCCCAAAAAGATGCCCTCGTCTGCTTTAGGATCAAATTTACCTAGATGTCCCTTGCCATTGTTTAACACAAAGCACTTACACCCAAAAATCCTAAAGTAGGAGATGTTAGGCTTTCTCCCTTTGTATAACTCATAAGGAGTTTTCTTAAGAAAGGGCCTAATCAACACTCTATTGATAACATGTGTGGCAGTGTTAATCGCATCAGCCCAGAAATACTTGGGAGTATTTGAGTCTTTCAGCATGGTCCTAGCCAACTCTTCTAAAGACCTATTCTTTCTCTCCACTACACCATTCTGCTGAGGTGTCCTAGGGGCTGAAAACATGTGATGTATGCCATTCTCTTCACAGAAAGTATCAAAAAAATCATTTTGGAATTCACCTCCATGATCACTCTTGATGGATATAATTTTCTGACTTGTTTCATTTTGAACTAATTTCGCGAACTTTTTAAAGACAGAAAAAGCGTCACTTTTATGAGTCAGAAAATATGTCCATGTGAACCGAGAATAATCATCGATCAACACAAAACCATACAAGTTACCACCAAAACTTCTAATCTGAGATGGTCCAAACAAATCCATGTGGATAAGTTGTAAAACCCTATTGGTTTTGACCATATCTATAGGGGGAAAAGAAGACTTAACAAGCTTGCTTTGCTCACAGGAGTCACACAGCCTATCTTTAGAAAACTTTCTATTGGGAAGGCCTATGACTAACTGCTTGCTAACAAGTCTATTCAGATGATCAATATGAATGTGTGCAATGCGTTTATGCCATAACCACGTTTCATCAGCATTTGATAATAAGCAACAGGCAGAATTAACAGGCATATCAGTTAAATCTAACATGTATATATTATTAACTCTATTACCTACTAATTTCATGCTTTTGTCATGCTTGTTTTCAATTGTGCAAGAGAGTGGTGAAAAGCTTACTTGAAAACCATTGTCACACAGCTGACTTATACTTAGAAGGTTATGTTTCAGCCCTTCCACATATAAGACATTTTTAATTATGGCAGTTGATTTGCTGCCGATGTTACCTTCACCGCATATCTTGCCCTTGTTGTTATCGCCGTACTTTACGAAACCACCTTCTTTCAGATTAAGGGACACAAACATTGATTTGTCCCCTGTCATATGCTTTGAGCATCCACTATCAAGATACCATTGGTGTTTTGTGGATCTCAAGCATACCTGCAATAGGATTAGAATTTGCATTCAGGTCCCCAATACAAATTGGGTCCTGGGGGGTTAATTTTAACATCTTGTGTCTTCATTTTCCAAATCTGTTTACATCCTCTATTGGCAAGTCTTTTAAATTTGCAATTGTAAACAAAATGTCCTTTTCTACAACAGAAATGACAAGTAACAGCAGAGGATGCAAACTGTTTCGGTTTGACAAAGACATTATGCAAATGACTAGACTTAGCATATTTTTGGTTGTTTTTAACATTTTCATAACCTATGCCACGTTTTGTCATATTCAGATTTGCATGCTTTTTGCTATTAAAACCAAGTCCAGATTTTAAATTGACACTTCTCTGGTTGCTAAGAATATCATTTAGTTTATCCTTGCTACTAGAGAGTTTCAATAAATCAGACTTCAATAATGCAACAGAATTCTCAAGATCAATGCATTTGGCAGATTTATCATATGAGTCCTTTTTCAGTTGTTCACATAAGTCCTCAATCTTTTTATAATCATTTTTCATTTGATCATGCAATTTACATTGTTGTTCAAGCATTTTCTTAGTGTTTACTAATTGCTTAACAGATTTAACATATTCAGCATGTAGTTCGTTAAATGCATCTTGCAGTTCATCAAAAGAAGGATTATATTGAGAGCTTACCTCACTTTCTGATTCAGAATCTGTTTTAGCCATAAGACACAGATTCGCTTCTTCCGTTTCAGAAGATGTGGACGAATCTTCGTTGTCATTCCACGCAATGTATGCTTTTATGTTTTTCTGAGCTGGTTCCTTGCCTTTAGGTTTGGAATTTTTGTTCTTGTTCTGCAGCTTGTAACAATCAGCTTTTATATGACCAGGTTTGCCACATTCGTAGCATGTAACTGTTTTACTGTCATTGTTTTTCGAGCTGGATTGCTTTCTGAATTTACTGTCTTTCTTTTTCAGAAATTTCTTAAATCTTTTGACAAGTAGTCCCAGTTCAGGTTCTTCATCATCCTCACTGCTTGATTCATCTGAGCTGGTCTCATGTTCAGATTTGGACTGTTGTGTTTGGGCTTTCAACGACAATCCTTTACGTTTCCTGTCAATTTGCTCAGCTTCATTTAGTCGATGTAATTCCATCTCATGCTCTCTCAGTTTTCCAAACAATGTAGCTATTGTCATGCTTCCTAGATCCTTGGATTCTGCAATGGCAGTAATTTTTGGCTGCCATTCTCTAGTCAAACATCTCATTATTTTACTAATTTGCTGATCATTATCAATCTCTTTGCCTAAGGCATTCAGGTTGTTGACTATGTGCGTGAATCGGGTCTGCATGTCGTTTACTGATTCTTCTTTCTTCATGCTAAACAATTCGTACTCGTGCATGAGAGTGTTTATTCGAGCTCTCTTTACATCTGTGGTTCCTTCATGCGTTTGCTGAAGTGTATCCCACATTTGTTTTGCTGTTTTGCAATTTGAGACTCTGAAGAATTCATCATGACTTAAGGCTGCAGTTATAATGTTTTTTGCTTTGGCGTTGTACCCAACCTTCTTTTTGTCTTCATCAGTCCAGTCACTTTTTGGCTTTAGGATTGCTGATTCACCTGTACCTGCTATGGTTGGCACAAATGGTCCATTTTCTACAGCATCTAGAATATCAATACCACTAGCTTCAAGAAAAATTAACATGCGTTGTTTCCAATACATGTATGCGGCCCCGTTAAAAGCGGGAGGCCTAGCTAATGATGCACCCTCTCCTAGGAAATCAGAGGTCATGATTTTTGATGAGAGTTACTCTAACAAAAATTGGCTCTGATACCAATTGTTGGTACCAGTAACCTCTGTTAAATGAAAATTATGCGGAAGATTATCTATTTTTAGAGATATGCGCAGCAGTTTAACAAATCGTACATTTATTAAACACAGCATCAGAATAAGCTCCCAAAACTACAATACAAATGAATGCACAAAGTATATGGATCAAAGAATATATTGAGAGATGCACCAGTTACGTTTATTGTTCAAGATATTGATTCACTTACAATCATGCTGGAAACAGTCTTTCATGTAGTATCAAAGTATGCAGAATGATATTCAAGCATTCAATCAATATCAGACAAATACACACTGCAGAAATTAAAAAGAGATAAGGGTAAGAAAGATTGTACGCAGTGATTTATACTGGTTCAGCCGTTGTTGAACGACCTACATCCAGTCCCAAGATCAAATCCAATCTTGGCCTTTCCAATAGAATATCTCAGAATCCGTTTACAGATGTTCTAGCTCCTCGCCTATCAATCTAAAACGATTCTTTCTATTCTATTCTTATCTCCCTGAATCCCAGAGTTTATCTCCCATAAACTCTTCCAAGATTACAGTCAAGTTTCTTCTTGATGAGACCTCTCAATCACAGAAGATAACTACCAGTTAAGACTGGATTTCTCAATGTTATTTGTTTTAAGAATTTGTTTACAGATGTATCTAATCAGAAATTACACAGAAATTTCTTCAACAGTTTTCTTCTCTAAAGTTGTTTCTCCAGCAATCTTTCTCAGTTCTTGTGGATCATGAAAGATGAATCTTCATAACTGAAAAAGTAATGTTCAAAGTTATTTCACAGTGAGAAACAAAGATGTCAGAAAGTTATGTGTATGTTGTCGTGTATATTGAGAAGATACTGAAAAACAGTTTATATAGTTTCAGGAAAAACAACATATGAATCGATTTATCCAATCGATTCATTAAACTCATAATGCTGGTTAATCGATTTCTTCAATCGATTTCGCGAGTCTTGTTTTTCTTGAATCTTGAAACTGTACATACTAATCGATTTGCTCAATCGATTATTTTAAGTAGTTCTTCAAACTTTGATGACAGTATATGATTAAATCGATTTGCAGAATCGACTTGATGTGTTTTGTTCAAACAACGAGATCAAAACCATCGATGTGCTTAATCGATTTAACCATTCAGTCATCTCTGTTTATAAAACTTTTATGTCAATCGATTGTGCCAATCGATTGTGGATCTTAAGTCTGAAGTACTTTTCATCAGTTGGGTTATTCAATCGATTTACCAAGTCGATTGATACCAACTTTTATTACACAGATGTATATAAACAGATTGTAGTAATCGATTGTGTATGTTCCAGGCCTGAGTTATTTTGAGACTTGTTTTAGTGAATCGATTGGCCTAATCGATTTAGTAAACAGGTTTGGCTCTGGGACATTACCAATCGATTGTTTCAATCGGTGTAGACAAAAACACAATTAAAGAAGTGATTATTTCAATCGATTTTCCAAATCGATTGCCTGCAAAACGTGCTACTGACTTGCACATTTTAATTTCAGTAAGAATGTCAATCGATTTGTCTAATCGATTTAAACAATCAGTTTAGTCTTGGTGATTCACTCAATCGATGTGCCTAATCGATTAGCACAATCGATTGGATAACACCAAACTTTGTAAACTTATTCAACCCTGTTATAGAATCGATTGTACTAATCGATGTGCTCATGGATCTTCAGGATTTTTTTGATTCCTTGAGTTCCAAGCAATTGTCTCGAGTATGTAGGATTGAATTTGTTGTTCCTGAAATTTTTCTCAGTTGACAATGTTAGATGTATTTCAAATTGGATGCTTGTCAATAACATCAAAAACGAACATATGTCTAACATTGTGCATCCAATAGGTGTGTTTGTGTCATTGGATAATCAATTAGGTCATTTTCGTCCTTCCTAGGCATATTCTTGTCCAATTAGGGTTTTTAACCAGTCTTGTGCATCCAATAGGTGTGTTTGTGTCATTGGATGATCAATTAGGTCATTTTCATCCTCCCAAGGCTTATTCTTGTCCAATTAGGGTTTTTAACCAATCTTGTGCATCCAATAAGTTCATTTGTGTCATTGGATTAACATTTAGGTCATTTTCGTCCTCCCTAGGCATATTCTTGTCCAATTAGGGTCTTTAACCAATCTTGTGCATCCAATAGGTGTGTTTGTGTCATTGGATGATCAATTAGGTCATTTTCGTCCTCCCTAGGCTTATTCTTGTCCAATTAGGGTTTTTAACCAATCTTGTGCATCCAATAGGTGTGTTTGTGTCATTTGATGATCAATTAGGTCATTTTCGTCCTCCCTAGGCTTATTCTTGTCCAATTAGGGTTTTTAACCAATCTTGTGCATCCAATAGGTGTGTTTGTGTCATTGGATGATCAATTAGGTCATTTGCGTCCTCCCTAGGCATATTCTTGTCCAATTAGGGTTTTTAACCAATCTTGTGCTTCCAATAAGTTCATTTGTGTCATTGGATTAACATTTAGGTCATTATCGTCCTCCCTAGGCATATTCTTGTCCAATTAGGGTCTTTAACCAATCTTGTGCATCCAATAGGTGTGTTTGTGTCATTGGATGATCAATTAGGTCATTTTCTTCCTCCCTAGGCATATTCTTGTCCAATTAGGGTTTTTAACCAATCTTGTGCATCCAATAGGTGTGTTTGTGTCATTGGATGATCAATTAGGTCATTTTCGTCCTCCCTAGGAATTTTCTTGTCCAATTAGGGTTTTTAACCAATCTTGTGCATCCAATAGGTGTGTTTGTGTCATTGGATGATCAATTAGGTCATTTTCGTCCTCCCTAGGCTTATTCTTGTCCAATTAGGGTTTTTAACCAATCTTGTGCATCCAATAGGTGTGTTTGTGTCATTGGATGATCAATTAGGTCATTTTCGTCCTCCCTAGGCTTATTCTTTCCCAATTAGGGTTTTTAACCAATCTTGTGCATCCAATAAGTTGAGTTGTGTCATTGGATTAGCATTTAGGTCATTTTCGTCCTCCCTAGGCTTATTCTTGTCCAGTTAGGGTTTTTAACCAATCTTGTGCATCCAATAAGTTCATTTGTGTCATTGGATTAACATTTAGGTCATTTTCGTCCTCCCTAGGCATATTCTTGTCCAATTAGGGTTTTTAACCAATCTTGTGCATCCAATAGGTGTGTTTGTGTCATTGAATGATCAATTAGGTCATTTTCGTCCTCCCTAGGCTTATTCTTGTCCAATTAGGATTTTTAACCAATCTTGTGCATCCAATAAGTTCATTTGTGTCATTGGATGATCAATTAGGACATTTTCGTCCTCCCTATGCATATTCTTGTCCAACTAGGGTTTTTAACCAATCTTGTGCATCCAATAGGTGTGTTTGTGTCTTTGGATGATCATTTAGGTCATTTTCGTCCTCCCTAGGCATATTCTTGTCCAGTTAGGGTTTTTAACCAATCTTGTGCATCCAATAGGTGTGTTTGTGTCGTTGGATGATCAATTGGGTCATTTTCGTCCTCCCTATGCTTATTCTTGTCCAATTAGGGTTTTTAACCAATCTTGTGCATCCAATAACTTTGTTTGTGTCATTGAATTAATATTTAGGTCATTTTCCTCCTCCCTAGGCATATTCTTGTCCAATTAGGGTTTTTAACCAATCTTGTGTGTTGGTACCAGTAACCTCTGTTAAATGAAAATTATGCGGAAGATTATCTATTTTTAGAGATATGCGCAGCAGTTTAACAAATCGTACATTTATTAAACACAGCATCAGAATAAGGTCCCAAAACTACAATACAAATGAATGCACAAAGTATATGGATCAAAGAATATATTGAGAGATGCACCAGTTACGTTTATTGTTCAAGATATTGATTCACTTACAATCATGCTGGAAACAGTCTTTCATGTAGTATCAAAGTATGCAGAAAGATATTCAAGCATTCAATCAATATCAGACAAATACACACTGCAGAAATTAAAAAGAGATAAGGGTAAGAAAGATTGTACGCAGTGATTTATACTGGTTCAGCCGTTGTTGAACGACCTACATCCAGTCCCAAGATCAAATCCAATCTTGGCCTTTCCAATAGAATATCTCAGAATCCGTTTACAGATGTTCTAGCTCCTCGCCTATCAATCTAAAACGATTCTTTCTATTCTATTCTTATCTCCCTGAATCCCAGAGTTTATCTCCCATAAACTCTTCCAAGATTACAGTCAAGTTTCTTCTTGATGAGACCTCTCAATCACAGAAGATAACTACCAGTTAAGACTGAATTTCTCAATGTTATTTGTTTTAAGAATTTGTTTACAGATGTATCTAATCAGAAATTACACAGAAATTTCTTCAACAGTCTTCTTCTCTAAAGTTGTTTCTCCAGCAATCTTTCTCAGTTCTTGTGGATCATGAAAGATGAATCTTCATAACTGAAAAAGTAATGTTCAAAGTTATTTCACAGTGAGAAACAAAGATATCAGAAAGTTATGTGTATGTTGTTGTGTATTTTGAGAAGATACTGAAAAACAGTTTATATAGTTTCAGGAAAAACAACATATGCATCGATTTATCCAATCGATTCATTAAAGTCATAATGCTGGTTAATCGATTTCCTCAATCGATTTCGCGAGTCTTGTTTTTCTTGAATCTTGAAACTGTACATACTAATCGATTTGCTCAATCGATTATTTTAAGTAGTTCTTCAAACTTTGATGACAGTATATGATTAAATCGATTTGCAGAATCGACTTGATGTGTTTTGTTCAAACAACGAGATCAAAACCATCGATGTGCTTAATCGATTTAACCATTCAGTCATCTCTGTTTATAAAACTTTTATGTCAATCGATTGTGCCAATCGATTGTGGATCTTAAGTCTGAAGAACTTTTCATCAGTTGGGTTATTCAATCGATTTACCAAGTCGATTGATACCAACTTTTATTACACAGATGTATATAAACAGATTGTAGTAATCGATTGTGTATGTTCCAGGCCTGAGTTATTTTGAGACTTGTTTTAGTGAATCGATTGGCCTAATCGATTTAGTAAACAGGTTTGGCTCTGGGACATTACCAATCGATTGTTTCAATCGGTGTAGACAAAAACACAATTAAAGAAGTGATTATTTCAATCGATTTTCCAAATCGATTGCCTGCAAAACGTGCTACTGACTTGCACATTTTAATTTCAGTAAGAATGTCAATCGATTTGTCTAATCGATTTAAACAATCAGTTTAGTCTTGGTGATTCACTCAATCGATGTGCCTAATCGATTTGTGGCAAACTGGCTCTCTGACTTGTACAATTTATTTTCCAATATGTGTACGAATCGATTTGGAGAATCGATTGATAGCCCGTTTGTTTTCTTTAAGGATGTACAAATCGATTGTGCTAATCGATTGGATAACACCAAACTTTGTAAACTTATTCAACCCTGTTATAGAATCGATTGTACTAATCGATGTGCTCATGGATCTTCAGGATTTTTTTGATTCCTTGAGTTCCAAGCAATTGTCTCGAGTATGTAGGATTGAATTTGTTGTTCCTGAAATTTTTCTCAGTTGACAATGTTAGATGTATTTCAAATTGGATGCTTGTCAATAACATCAAAAACGAACATATGTCTAACATTGTGCATCCAATAGGTGTGTTTGTGTCATTGGATAATCAATTAGGTCATTTTCGTCCTTCCTAGGCATATTCTTGTCCAATTAGGGTTTTTAACCAGTCTTGTGCATCCAATAGGTGTGTTTGTGTCATTGGATGATCAATTAGGTTATTTTCGTCCTCCCTAGGCTTATTCTTGTCCAATTAGGGTTTTTAACCAATCTTGTGCATCCGATAAGTTTGTTTGTGTCATTGAATTAATATTTAGGTCATTTTCGTCCTGCCTAGGCATATTCTTGTCCAATTAGGGTTTTTAACCAATCTTGTGCATCCAATTGGTGTGTTTGTGTCATTGGATGATCAATTAGGTCATTTTCGTCCTCCCTAGGCTTATTCTTGTCCTATTAGGGTTTTTAACCAATCTTGTGCATCCAATAAGTTGAGTTGTGTCATTGAATTAATATGTAGGTCATTTTCGTCCTCCCTAGGCTTATTCTTGTCCAATTAGGGTTTTTAACCAATCTTGTCCATCCGATAAGTTTGTTTGTGTCATTGAATTAATATTTAGGTCATTTTCGTCCTGCCTAGGCATATTCTTGTCCAATTAGGGTTTTTAACCAATCTTGTGCATCCAATAGGTGTGTTTGTGTCATTGAATGATCAATTAGGTCATTTTCGTCCACCCTAGGCTTATTCTTGTCCAATTAGGGTTTTTAACCAATCTTGTGCATCCAGTAGGTGCGTTTGTGTCATTGGATGATCAATTAGGTCATTTTCGTCCTCCCTAGGCTTATTCTTGTCCTATTAGGGTTTTTAACCAATCTTGTGCATCCAATAAGTTGAGTTGTGTCATTGAATTAATATTTAGGTCATTTTCGTCCTCCCTAGGCATATTCTTGTCCAATTAGGGTTTTTAACCAATCATGTGCATCCAATAGGTGTGTTTGTGTCATTGAATGATCAATTAGGTCATTTTCGTCCTCCCTAGGCTTATTCTTTTCCAATTAGGGTTTTTAACCAATCTTGTGCATCCAATAGGTGTGTTTGTGTCATTGGATGATCAATTAGGTCATTTTCATCCTCCCTAGGCATATTCTTGTCCAATTAGGGTTTTTAACCAATCTTGTGCATCCAATAGGTGTGTTTGTGTCATTGGATGATCAATTAGGTCATTTTCGTCCTCCCTAAGCATATTCTTGTCCAATTAGGGTTTTTAACCAATCTTGTGCATCCAATTGGTGTGTTTGTGTCATTGGATGATCAATTAGGTCATTTTCGTCCTCCCTAGGCATATTCTTGTCCAATTAGGGTTTTTAACCAATCTTGTGCATCCAATTGGTGTGTTTGTGTCATTGGATGATCAATTAGGTCATTTTCGTCCTCCTTAGCCATATTATTGTCCAATTAGGGTTTTTAACCAATCTTGTGCATCCAATAGGTGTGTTTGTGTCATTGGATGATCAATTAGGTCATTTTCGTCCTCCCTAGGCATATTCTTGTCCAATTAGAGTTTTTAACGAATCTTGTGCATCCAATTGGTGTGTTTGTGTCATTGGATGATCAATTAGGTCATTTTCGTCCTCCCTAGGCTTATTCTTGTCCAATTAGGGTTTTTAACCAATCTTGTGCATCCAATAAGTTGAGTTGTGTCATTGGATTAACATTTAGGTCATTTTCGTCCTCCCTAGGCTTATTCTTGTCCAATTAGGATTTTTAACCAATCTTGTGCATCCAATAGGTGTGTTTGTGTCATTGGATGATCAACTAGGTAACTTTCGTCCTCGCTATGCTTATTCTTGCCCAATTAGGGTTTTTAACCAATCTTGTGCATCCAATAAGTTGAGTTGTGTCATTGGATTAACATTTAGGTCATTTTCGTCCTCCCTAGGCTTATTCTTGTCCAATTAGGGTTTTTAACCAATCTTGTGCATCCAATAGGTGTGTTTGTGTCATTGGATGATCAATTAGGTCATTTTCGTCCTCCCTAGGCTTATTCTTGTCCAATTAGGGTTTTTAACCAATCTTGTGCATCCAATAGGTGTGTTTGTGTCATTGGATTATCAATTAGGTCATTTTCGACCTCCCTATGCATATACTTGTCCAATTAGGGTTTTTAACCAATCTTTTGCATCCAATAGGTGTGTTTGTGTCATTGGATGATCAATTAGGTGATTTTTGTCCTCCCTAGGCATATTCTTGTCCACTTAGGGTTTTTAACCAATCTTGTGCATCCAATAATTGTGTTTGTGTCATTGGATGATCAATTAGGTCACTTTCGTCCTCCCTAGGCTTATTCTTGTCCAATTAGGGTTTTTAACCAATCTTGTGCATCCAATAGGTGTGTTTGTGTCATTGGATGATCAATTAGGTCATTTTCGTCCTCCCTAGGCATATTCTGGTCCAATTTGGGTTTTTAACCAATCTTGTGCATCCAATAGGTGTGTTTGTGTCATTGGATGATCAATTAGGTCATTTTCATCCTCCCTAGGCATATTCTTGTCCAATTAGGGTTTTTAACCAATCTTGTGCATCCAATAGGTGTGTTTGTGTCATTGGATGATCAATTAGGTCATTTACGTCCTCCCTAGGCTTATTCTTGTCCAATTAGGGTTTTTAACCAATCTTGTGCATCCAATAAGTTCATTTGTGTCATTGGATGATCAATTAGGTCATTTTCGTCTTCCCTAGGCATATTCTTGTCCAACTAGGGTTTTAAACCAATCTTGTGCATCCAATAGGTGTGTTTGTGTCATTGGATGATCAATTAGGTCATTTTCGTCCTCCCTAGGCTTATTCTTGTCCAATTAGGGTTTTTAACCAATCTTGTGCATCCAATAGGTGTGTTTGTGTCATTGGATGATCAATTAGGTCATTTTCGTCCTCCCTAGGCTTATTCTTGTCCAATTAGGGTTTTTAACCAATCTTGTGCATCCAATAGGTGTGTTTGTGTCATTGGATGATCAATTAGGTCATTTTCTTCCTCCCTAGGCTTATTCTTGTCCAATTAAGGTTTTTAACCAATCTTGTGCATCCAATAACTTTGATTGTGTCATTGAATTAATATTTAGGTCATTTTCGTCCTCCCTAGGCATATTCTTGTCCAATTAGGGTTTTTAACCAATCTTGTGCATCCAATAGGTGTGTTTGTGTCATTGGATGATCAATTAGGTCATTTTTATCCTCCCTAGGCTTATTCTTGTCCAATTAGGGTTTTTAACCAATCTTGTGCATCCAATAGGTGTGTTTGTGTCATTGGATGATCAATTAGGTCATTTTCGTCCTCCCTATGCTTATTCTTGTCCAATTAGGGTTTTTAATTAATCTTGTGCATCCAATAGGTGTGTTTGTGTCATTGGATGATCAATTAGGTCATTTTCGTCCTCCCTAGGCTTATTCTTGTCCAATTAGGGTTTTTAACCAATCTTGTGCATCCAATAGGTGTGTTTGTGTCATTGGATGATCAATTAGGTCATTTTCGTCCTCCCTAGGCTTATTCTTGTCCAATTAGGGTTTTTAACCAATCTTGTGCATCCAATAGGTGTGTTTGTGTCATTGGATGATCAATTAGGTCATTTATCGTCCTCCCTAGGCTTATTCTTGTCCAATTAGGGTTTTTAACCAATCTTGTGCATCCAATAGGTTGAGTTGTGTCATTGGATTAACATTTAGGTCATTTTCGTCCTCCCTAGGCATATTCTTGTCCAATTAGGGTTTTTAACCAATCTTGTGCATCCAATAGGTGTGTTTGTGTCATTGGATGATCAATTAGGTCATTTTCGTCCTCCCTAGGCTTATTCTTGTCCAATTAGGGTTTTTAACCAATCGTGTGCATCTAATAGGTGTGTTTGTGTCATTGGATGATCAATTAGGTCATTTACGTCCTCCCTAGGCTTATTCTTGTCCAATTAGGGTTTTTAACCAATCTTGTGCATCCAATAGGTGTGTTTGTGTCATTGGATGATCATTTAGGTCATTTTCGTCCTCCCTAGGCTTATTCTTGTCCAATTAGTGGTTTTAACCAATCTTGTGCATCCAATAGGTGTGTTTGTGTCATTGGATTATCAATTAGGTCATTTTCGTCCTCCCTAAGCATATTCTTGTCCAATTAGGGTTTTTAACCAATCTTGTGCATCCAATAGGTGTGTTTGTGTCATTGGATGATCAATTAGGTCATTTTCGTCCTCCCTAGGCTTATTCTTGTCCAATTAGGGTTTTTAACCAATCTTGTGCATCCAATAACTTTGTTTGTGTCATTGAATTAATATTTAGGTCATTTTCGTCCTCCCGAGGCATATTCTTGTCCAATTAGGGTTTTTAACCAATCTTGTGCTTCCAATAAGTTCATTTGTGTCATTGGATTAACATTTAGGTCATTTTCGTCCTCCCTAGGCATATTCTTGTCCAATTAGAGTCTTAGACCAATCTTGTGCATCCAATAGGTGTGCTTGTGTCATTGGATGATCAATTAGGTCATTTTCGTCCTCCCTAGGCTTATTCTTGTCCAATTAGGGTTTTTAACCAATCTTGTGCATCTAATAGGTGTGTTTGTGTCATTGGATGATCAATTAGGTAATTTTCGTCCTCCCTAGGCTTATTCTTGTCCAATTAGGGTTTTTAACCAATCTTGTGCATCCAATAAGTTTGTTTGTGTCATTGAATTAATATTTAGGTCATTTTCGTCCTCCCTAGGCATATCCTTGTCCAATTAGGGTTTTTAACCAATCTTGTGCATCCTATAGATGTGTTTGTGTCATTGGATGATCAATTAGGTCATTTCGTCCTCCCTAGGCTCATTCTTGTCCAATTATGGTTTTTAACCAATCTTGTGCATCCAATAGGTGTGTTTGTGTCATTGGATGATCAATTAGGTCATTTTCGTCCTCCCTAGGCTTATTCTTGTCCAATTAGGGTTTTTAACCAATCTTGTGCATCCAATAGGTGTGTTTGTGTCATTGGATGATCAATTAGGTCATTTTTGTCCTCCCTAGGCTTATTCTTGTCCAATTAGGGTTTTTAACCAATGTTGTGCATCCAATAAGTTCGTTTGTGTCATTGAATTAACATTTAGGTCATTTTCGTCCTCCCTAGGCATATTCTTGTCCAATTAGGGTTTTTAACCAATCTTTTGCGTCTAATAGGTGTGTTTGTGTCATTGGATGATCAATTAGGTCATTTTCATCCTCCCTAGGCATATTCTTGTCCAATTAGGGTTTTTAACCAATCTTGTGCATCCAATAGGTGTGTTTGTGTCATTGGATGATCAATTAGGTCATTTTCTTCCTCCCTTGGCTTATTCTTGTCCAATTAGGGTTTTTAACCAATCTTGTGCATCCAATAGGTGTGTTTGTGTCATTGGATGATCAATTAGGTCATTTTCTTCCTCCCTAGGCTTATTCTTGTCCAATTAGGGTTTTTAACCAATCTTGTGCATCCAATAAGTTGAGTTGTGTCATTGGATTAACATTTAGGTCATTTTCGTCATCCCTTGGCTTATTCTTGTCCAATTAGGGTTTTTAACCAATCTTGTGCATCCAATATGTGTGTTTGTGTCATTGGATGATCAATTAGGTCATTTTCGTCCTCCCTAGGCTTATTCTTTTCCAATTAGGGTTTTTAACCAATCTTGTGCATCCAATAGGTGTGTTTGTGTCATTGGATGATCAATTAGGTCATTTTCATCCTCCCTAGGCATATTCTTGTCCAATTAGGGTTTTTAACCAATCTTGTGCATCCAATAGGTGTGTTTGTGTCATTGGATGATCAATTAGGTCGTTTTCGTCCTCCCTAAGCATATTCTTGTCCAATTAGGGTTTTTAACCAATCTTGTGCATCCAATTGGTGTGTTTGTGTCATTGGATGATCAATTAGGTCATTTTCGTCCTCCCTAGGCATATTCTTGTCCAGTTAGGGTTTTTAAGCAATCTTGTGCATCCAATAACTTTGTTTGTGTCATTGAATTAATATTTAGGTCATTTTCCTCCTCCCTAGGCATATTCTTGTCCAATTAGGGTTTTTAACCAATCTTCTGCATCCAATAGGTGTGTTTGTGTCATTGAATGATCAATTAGGTCATTTTCGTCCTCCCTAGGCTTATTCTTGTCCAATTAGGATTTTTAACCAATCTTGTGCATCCAATAAGTTCATTTGTGTCATTGGATGATCAATTAGGACATTTTCGTCCTCCCTATGCATATTCTTGTCCAACTAGGGTTTTTAACCAATCTTGTGCATCCAATAGGTGTGTTTGTGTCTTTGGATGATCATTTAGGTCATTTTCGTCCTCCCTAGGCATATTCTTGTCCAGTTAGGGTTTTTAACCAATCTTGTGCATCCAATAGGTGTGTTTGTGTCGTTGGATGATCAATTGGGTCATTTTCGTCCTCCCTATGCTTATTCTTGTCCAATTAGGGTTTTTAACCAATCTTGTGCATCCAATAACTTTGTTTGTGTCATTGAATTAATATTTAGGTCATTTTCCTCCTCCCTAGGCATATTCTTGTCCAATTAGGGTTTTTAACCAATCTTGTCCATCCAATAGGTGTGTTTGTGTCATTGGATGATCAATTAGGTCATTTTCGTCCTTCCTAGGCATATTCTTGTCCAATTAGGGTTTTTAACCAGTCTTGTGCATCCAATAGGTGTGTTTGTGTCATTGGATGATCAATTAGGTCATTTTCTTCCTCCCAAGCCTTATTCTTGTCCAATTTGGGTTTTTAACCAATCTTGTGCATCCAATAAGTTCATTTGTGTCATTGGATTAACATTTAGGTCATTTTCGTCCTCCCTAGGCATATTCTTGTCCAATTAGGGTTTTTAACCAATCTTGTGCATCCAATAGGTGTGTTTGTGTCATTGGATGATCAATTAGGTCATTTTCGTCCTCCCTAGGCTTATTCTTGTCCAATTAGGGTTTTTAACCAATCTTGTGCATCCAATAGGTGTGTTTGTGTCATTGGATGATCAATTAGGTCATTTTCGTCCTCCCTAGGCTTATTCTTGTCCAATTAGGGTTTTTAACCAATCTTGTGCTTCCAATAAGTTGAGTAGTGTCATTGGATTAACATTTAGGTCATTTTTGTCCTCCCTTGGTTTATTCTTGTCCAATTAGGGTTTTTAACCAATCTTGTGCATCCAATAAGTTTGTTTGTGTCATTGGATTATCAATTAGGTCATTTTCGTCCTCCCTAGGCTTATTTTTGTCCAATTAGGGTTTTTAACCAATCTTGTGCATCCAATAAGTTTGTTTGTGTCATTGAATTAATATTTAGGTCATTTTCGTCCTCCCTAGGCATATTCTTGTCCAATTAGGGTTTTTAACCAATCTTGTGGATCCAATAGGTGTGTTTGTGTCATTGGATGATCAATTAGGTCATTTTCGTCCTCCCAAGGCATATTCTTAACCAATTAGGGTTTTTAACCAATCTTGTGAATCCAATAGGTGTGTTTGTGTCATTGGATGATCAATTAGGTCATTTTCGTCCTCCCTAGGCTTATTCTTATCCAATTAGGGTTTTTAACCAATCTTGTGCATCCAATAGGTGTGTTTGTGTCATTGGATGATCAATTAGGTCATTTTCGTCCTCCCTAGGCTTATTCTTGTCCAATTAGGGTTTTTAACCAATCTTGTGCATCCAATAGGTGTGTTTGTGTCATTGGATGATCAATTTGGTCATTTTCGTCCTCCCTAGGCTTATTCTTGTCCAATTAGGGTTTTTAACCAATCTTGTGCATCCAATAAGTTTGTTTGTGTCATTTAATTAATATTTAGGTCATTTTCGTCCTCCCTATGCATATTCTTGTCCAATTAGGGTTTTTAACCAATCTTGTGCATCCAATAAGTTCATTTGTGTCATTGGATTAACATTTAGGTCATTTTCGTCCTCCCTAGGCATATTCTTGTCCAATTAGGGTTTTTAACCAATCTTGTGCATCCAATAGGTTGAGTTGTGTCATTGGATTAACATTTAGGTCATTTTCGTCCTCCCTATGCTTATTCTTGTCCAATAAGGGTTTTTAACCAATCTTGTGCATCCAATAAGTTCATTTGTGTCATTGGATTAACATTTAGGTCATTTTCGTCCTCCCTAGGCATATTCTTGTCCAATTAGAGTTTTAGACCAATCTTGTGCATCCAATAGGTGTGTTTGGGTCATTGGATGATCAATTAGGTTATTTTCGTCCTCCCTAGGCTTATTCTTGTCCAATTAGGATTTTTAACTAATCTTGTTCATCCAATAAGTTCATTTGTGTCATTGGATGATCAATTAGGTCATTTTCGTCCTCCCTAGGCATATTCTTGTCCAATTAGGGTTTTTAACCAATCTTGTGCATCCAATAGGTGTGTTTGTGTCATTGGATGATCAATTAGTTAATTTTCGTCCTCCCTAGGCTTATTCTTGTCCAATTAGGGTTTTTAACCAATCTTGTGCATCCAATAGGTGTGTTTGTGTCATTGGATGATCAATTAGGTCATTTTCGTCCTCCCTAGGCATATTCTTGTCCAATTAGGGTTTTTAACCAATCTTGTGCATCCATTAGGTGTGTTTGTGGCAATGGATGATCAATTAGATCATTTTCGTCCACCCTAGGCTTATTCTAGTCAAATTAGGGTTTTTAACCAATCTTGTGCATCCAATAGGTGTGTTTGTGTCATTGGATGATCAATTAGGTCATTTTCGTCCTCCCTAGGCTTATTCTTGTCCAATTAGGGTTTTTAACCAATCTTGTGCATCCAATAGGTGTGTTTGTGTCATTGGATGATCAATTAGGTCATTTTCGTCCTCCCTAGGCATATTCTTGTCCAATTAGGGTTTTTAACCAATTTTATGCATCCAATAAGTTGAGTTGTGTCATTGGATTAACATTTAGGTCATTTTCGTCCTCCCTAGGCATATTCTTGTCCAATTAGGGTTTTTAACCAATCTTGTGCATCCAATAGGTGTGTTTGTGTCATTGGATGATCAATTAGGTCATTTTCGTCCTCCCTAGGCTTATTCTTGTCCAATTAGGGTTTTTAACCAATCTTGTGCATCCAATAGGTGTGTTTGTGTCATTGGATGATCAATTAGGTCATTTTCGTCCTCCCTAGGCTTATTCTTGTCCAATTAGGGTTTTTAACCATTCTTGTGCATCCAATAGGTGTGTTTGTGTCATTGGATGATCAATTAGGTCATTGTTGTCCTCCCTAGGCTTATTCTTGTCCAATTAGGGTTTTTAACCAATCTTGTGCATCCAATAGGTGTGTTTGTGTCATTGGATGATCAATTAGGTCATTTTCGTCCTCCCTAGGCTTATTCTTGTCCAATTAGGGTTTTTAACCAATCTTGTGCATCCAATAGGTGTGTTTGTGTCATTGGATGATCAATTAGGTCATTTTCGTCCTCCCTAGGCTTATTCTTGTCGAATTAGGGTTTTTAACCAATCTTGTGCATCCAATAAGTTCATTTGTGTTATTGGATTAACATTTAGGTCATATTCGTTCTCCCTTGGCTTATTCTTGTCCAATTAGGGTTTTTAACCAAACTTTTGCATCCAATAGGTGTGTTTGTGTCATTCGATGATCAATTAGGTCATTTTTGTCCTCCCTAGGCATCTTCTTGTCCAATTAGGGTTTTTAACCAATCTTGTGCATCCAATAGGTGTGTTTGTGTCATTGGATGATCAATTAGGTCATTTTCGTCCTCCCTAGGCTTATTCTTGTCCAATTAGGGTTTTTAACCAATCTTGTGCATCCAATAGGTGTGTTTGTGTCATTGGATGATCAATTAGGTCATTTTCGTCCTCCCTAGGATTGTTCTCGTCCAATTAGGGTTTTTAACCAATCTTGTGCATCCAATAAGTTCATTTGTGTCATTGGATTAACATTTAGGTCATTTTCGTCCTCCCTAGGCATATTCTTGTCCAATTAGGGTTTTTAACCAATCTTGTGCATCCAATATGTGTGTTTGTTTCATTGGATGATCAATTAGGTCATTTTCGTCCTCCCTAGGCTTATTCTTGTCCAATTAGGGTTTTTAACCAATCTTGTGCATCCAATAAGTTCATTTGTGTCATTGGATGATCAATTAGGTCATTTTCGTCCTCCCTAGGCATATTCTTGTCTAACCAGGGTTTTTAACCAATCTTGTGCATCCAATAGGTGTGTTTGTGTCATTGGATGATCAATTAGGTCATTTTCGTCCTCCATAGGCTTATTCTTGTCCAATTAGGGTTTTTAACCAATCTTGTGCATCCAATAGGTGTGTTTGTGTCATTGGATGATCAATTAGGTCATTTTCGTCCTCCCTAGGCTTATTCTTGTCCAATTAGGGTTTTTAACCAATCTTGTGCATCCAATAGGTGTGTTTGTGTCATTGGATGATCAATTAGGTCATTTTCGTCCTCCCTAGGCATATTCTTGTGCAACTAGGGTTTTTAACCAATCTTGTGCATCCAATAAGTTCATTTGTGTCATTGGATGATCAATTAGGTCATTTTCGTCCTCCCTAGGCATATTCTTGTCCAACTAGGGTTTTTAACCAATCTTGTGCATCCAATAGGTGTGTTTGTGTCATTGGATGATCAATTAGGTCATTTTCGTCCTCCCTAGGCTTATTCTTGTCCAATTAGGGTTTTTAACCAATCTTGTGCATCCAATAGGTGTGTTTGTGTCATTGGATGATCAATTAGGTTATTTTCGTCCTCGCTAGGCTATTTCTTGTCCAATTAGGGTTTTTAACCAATCTTGTGCATCCAATAAGTTGAGTTGTGTCATTGGATTAACATTTAAGTCATTTTCGTCCTCCCTAGGCATATTCTTGTCCAATTAGGGTTTTTAACCAATCTTGTGCATCCAATAGGTGTGTTTGTGTCATTGGATGATCAATTAGGTTATTTTCGTCCTCCCTAGGCTTATTCTTGTCCAATTAGGGTTTTTAACCAATCTTGTACATCCAATAAGTTGAGTTGTGTCATTGGATTAACATTTAGGTCATTTTCGTTCTCCCTAGGCTTATTCTTGTCCAATTAGGGTTTTTAACCAATCTTGTGCATCCAATAAGTTCATTTGTGTTATTGGATTAACATTTAGGTCATATTCGTCCTCCCTAGGCATATTCTTGTGCAATTAGGGTTTTTAACCAATCTTGTGCATCCAATAGGTGTGTTTGTGTCATTGGATGATCAATTAGGTCATTTTCGTCCTCCCTAGGCTTATTCTTGTCCAATTAGGGTTTTTAACCAATCTTGTGCATCCAATAGGTGTGTTTGTGTCATTGGATGATCAATTAGGTCATTTTCGTCCTCCCTAGGCTTATTCTTGCCCAATTAGGGTTTTTAACGAATCTTGTGCATCCAATAAGTTGTGTTGTGTCATTGGATTAACATTTAGGTCATTTTCGTCCTCCCTAGGCATATTCTTGTCCAATTAGGGTTTTTAACCAATCTTGTGCATCCAATAGGTGTGTTTGTGTCATTGAATGATCAATTAGGTCATTTTCGTCCTCCCTAGGCTTATTCTTGTCCAATTAGGATTTTTAACCAATCTTGTGCATCCAATAAGTTCATTTGTGTCATTGGATGATCAATTAGGACATTTTCGTCCTCCCTAGGCATATGCTTGTCCAACTAGGGTTTTTAACCAATCTTGTGCATCCAATAGGTGTGTTTGTGTCTTTGGATGATCAATTAGGTCATTTTCGTCCTCCCTAGGCTTATTCTTGTCCAATTATGGTTTTTAACCAATCTTGTGCATCCAATAGGTGTGTTTGTCTCATTGGATGATCAATTAGGTCATTTTCGTCCTCCCTAGGCTTATTCTTGTCCAATTAGGGTTTTTAACCAATCTTGTGCATCCAATAGGTGAGTTTGTGTCATTGGATTAACATTTAGGTCATTTTCGTCCTCCCTAGGCTTATTCTTGTCCAATTAGGGTTTTTAACCAGTCTTGTGCTTCCAATAAGTGTTTTTGTGTCATTGGATGATCAATTAGGTCATTTTCGTCCTTCCTAGGCATATTCTTGTCCAATTAGGGTTTTTAACCAGTCTTGTGCATCCAATAGGTGTGTTTGTGTCATAGAATGATCAATTAGGTCATTTTCGTCCTCCCAACGCTTTTTCTTGTCCAATTAGGGTTTTTAACCAATCTTGTGCATCCAATAAGTTCATTTGTGTCATTGGATTAACATTTAGGTCATTTTCGCCCCCCCTTGGCATATTCTTGTCCAATTAGGGTTTTTAACCAATCTTGGGCATCATATAGGTGTGTTTGTGTCATTGGATGATCAATTAGGTCATTTGCGTCCTCCCTAGGCTTATTCTTGCCCAATTAGGGTTTTTAACCAATCTTGTGCATCCAATAAGTTGAGTTGTGTCATTGGATTAACATTTAGGTCATTTTCGTCCTCCCTAGGCTTATTCTTGTCCAATTAGGGTTTTTAACCAATCTTGTGCATCCAACAAGTTTGTTTGTGTCATTGAATTAATATTTAGGTCATTTTCGTCCTCCCTAGGCATATTCTTATCCAGTTAGGGTTTTTAACAAATCTTGTGCATCCAATAGGTGTGTTTGTGTCATTGAATGATCAATTAGGTCATTTTCGTCCTCCCTAGGCTTATTCTTGTCCAATTAGGATTTTTAACCAATCTTGTGCATCCAATAAGTTCATTTGTGTCATTGGATGATCAATTAGGTCATTTTCGTCCTCCCTAGGCATATTTTTGTCCAACTAGGGTTTTTAACCAATCTTGTGCATCCATTAGGTGTGTTTGTGTCATAGAATGATCAATAAGGTCATTTTCGTCTTCCCAAGGCTTATTCTTGTCCAATTATGGTTTTTAACCAATCTTGTGCATCCAATAAGTTCATTTGTGTCATTGGATTAACATTTAGGTCATTTTCGTCCCCCTTAGGCATATTGTTGTCCAATTAGGGTTTTTAACCAATCTTGTGCATCCAATAGGTGTGTTTGTGTCATTGGATGATCAATTAGGTCATTTTCGTCCTCCCTAGGTTAATTCTTGCCCAATTAGGGTTTTTAACCAATCTTGTGCATCCAATAAGTTGAGTTGTGTCATTGGATTAACATTTAGGCCATTTTCGTCCTCCCTAGGCATATTCTTGTCCAATTAGGGTTTTTAACCAATCTTGTGCATCCAATAAGTTTGTTTGTGTCATTGAATTAATATTTAGGTCATTTTCGTCCTCCCTAGGCATATTCTTATCCAGTTAGGGTTTTTAACCAATCTTGTGCATCCAATAGGTGTGTTTGTGTCATTGAATGATCAATTAGGTCATTTTCGTCCTCCCTAGGCTTATTCTTGTCCAATTAGGATTTTGAACCAATCTTGTGCATCCAATAAGTTCATTTGTGTCATTGGATGATCAATTAGGTCATTTCCGTCCTCCCTAGGCATATTTTTGTCCAACTAGGGTTTTTAACCAATCTTGTGCATCCAATAGGTGTGTTTGTGTCTTTGGATGATCAATTAGGTCATTTTCGTCCTCCCTAGGCTTATTCTTGTCCAATTAGGGTTTTAAACCTATCTTGTGCATCCAATAGGTGTGTTTGTGTCATTGGATGATCAATTAGGTCATTTTCGTCCTCCCTAGGCTTATTCTTGTCCAATTAGGGTTTTTAACCAATCTTGTGCATCCAATAGGTGTGTTTGTGTCATTGAATGATCAATTAGGTCATTTTCGTCCTCCCTAGGCTTATTCTTGTCCAATTATGGTTTTTAACCAATCTTGTGCATCCAATAAGTTCATTTGTGTCATTGGATTAACATTTAGGTCATTTTCGTCCTCCCTAGGCTTATTCTTGTCCAATTAGGGTTTTTAACCAATCTTGTGCATCCAATAAGTTAGTTTGTGTCATTGAATTAATATTTAGGTCATTTTCGTCCTCCCTAGGCATATTCTTGTCCAATTAGGGTTTTTAACCAATCTTGTGCATCCAATAGGTGTGTTTGTGTCATTGGATGATAGATTAGGTCATTTTCGTCCTCCCTATACTTATTCTTGTCCAATTAGGGTTTTTAACCAATCTTGTGCATCCAATAACTTTGTTTGTGTCATTGAATTAATATTTAGGTCATTTTCCTCCTCCCTAGGCATATTCTTGTCCAATTAGGGTTTTTAACCAATCTTGTGCATCCAATAGGTGTGTTTGTGTCATTGAATGATCAATTAGGTCATTTTCGTCCTCCCTAGGCTTATTCTTGTCCAATTAGGATTTTTAACCAATCTTGTGCATCCAATAACTTTGTTTGTGTCATTGAATTAATATTTAGGTCATTTTCCTCCTCCCTAGGCATATTCTTGTCCAATTAGGGTTTTTAACCAATCTTGTGCATCCAATAGGTGTGTTTGTGTCATTGGATGATCAATTTGGTCATTTTCGTCCTCCCTAGGCTTATTCTTGTCCAATTAGGGTTTTTAACCAATCTTGTGCATCCAATAAGTTCATTTGTGTTATTGGATTAACATTTAGGTCATATTCGTCTTCCCTAGGCATATTCTTGTCCAACTAGGGTTTTTAACCAATCTTGTGCATCCAATAGGTGTGTTTGTGTCATTGGATGATCAATTAGGTCATTTTCGTCCTCCCTAGGCTTATTCTTGTCCAATTAGGGTTTTTAACCAATCTTGTGCATCCAATAAGTTTGTTTGTTTCATTGAATTAATATTTAGGTCATTTTCGTCCTCCCTAGGCATATTCTTGTCTAGTTAGGGTTTTTAACCAATCTTGTGCATCCAATAGGTGTGTTTGTGGCAATGGATGATCAATTAGGTCATTTTCGTCCTCCCTAGGCTTATTCTTGTCCAATTAGGGTTTTTAACCAATCTTGTGCATCCAATAGGTGAGTTTGTGTCATTGGATTAACATTTAGGTCATTTTCGTCCTCCCTAGGCTTATTCTTGTCCAATTAGGGTTTTTAACCAATCTTGTGCATCCAATAAGTTTGTTTGTGTCATTGAATTCATATTTAGGTCATTTTCGTCCTCCCTAGACGTATTCTTGTCCAATTAGGGTTTTAAACCAATCTTGTGCATCCAATAGGTGTGTTTGTGTCATTGGATGATCAATTAGGTCATTTTCGTCCTCCCTAGGCTTATTCTTGTCCAATTACGGTTTTTAACCAATCTTGTGCATCCAATAACTTTGTTTGTGTCATTGAATTAATATTTAGGTCATTTTCCTCCTCCCTAGGTATATTCTTTTCCAATTAGGGTTTTTAACCAATCTTGTGCATCCAATAGGTGTGTTTGTGTCATTGGATGATCAATTAGGTCATTTTCGTCCTCCCTAGGCTTATTCTTGTCCAATTAGGGTTTTTAACCAATCTTGTGCATCCAATAAGTTCATTTGTGTCATTGGATTAACATTTAGGTCATTTTCGTCCTCCCTAGGCATATTCTTGTCCAATTAGAGTTTTAGACAAAACTTGTGCATCCAATAGGTGTGTTTGGGTCATTGGATGATCAATTAGGTTATTTTCGTCCTCCATAGACTTATTCTTGTCCAATTAGGGTTTTTAACTAATTTTGTGCAACCAATAAGTTCATTTGTGTCATTGGATGATCAATTAGGTCATTTTCGTCTTCCCTAGGCACATTCTTATCCAATTAGGGTTTTTAACCAATCTTGTGCATCCAATAGGTGTGTTTGTGTCATTGGATGATCAATTAGGTCATTTTCGTCCTCCCTAGGCTTATTCTTGTCCAATTAGGGTTTTTAACCAATCTTGTGCATCCAATAGGTGTGTTTGTGTCATTGGATGATCAATTAGGTCATTTTCGTCCTCCCTAGGCTTATTCTTGTCCAATTAGGGTTTTTAACCAATCTTGTGCATCCAATAAGTTCATTTGTGTCATTGGATGATCAATTAGGTCATTTTCGTCCTTCCTAGGCATAATCTTGTCCAACTAGGGTTTTAAACAAATCTTGTGCATCCAATAGGTGTGTTTGTGTCATTGGATGATCAATTAGGTCATTTTCGTCCTCCCTAGGCTTATTCTTGTCCAATTAGGGTTTTTAACCAATCTTGTGCATCCAATAGGTGTGTTTGTGTCATTGGATGATCAATTAGGTCATTTTCGTCCTCCCTAGGCTTATTCTTGTCCAATTAGGGTTTTTAACCAATCTTGTGCATCCAATAAGTTCATTTGTGTCATTGGATGATCAATTAGGTCATTTTCGTCCTTACTAGGCATATTCTTGTCCAACTAGGGTTTTAAACCAATCTTGTGCATCCAATAGGTGTGTTTGTGTCATTGGATGATCAATTAGGTCATTTTCGTCCTCCCTAGGCTTATTCTTGTCCAATTAGGGTTTTTAACCAATCTTGTGCATCCAATAGGTGTGTTTGTGTCATTGGATGATCAATTAGGTCATTTTCATCCTCCCTAAGCTTATTCTTGTCCAATTAGGGTTTTTAACCAATCTTGTGCATCCAATAGGTGTGTTTGTGTCATTGGATGATCAATTTAGGTCATTTTCAACCTCCCTAGGCATATTCTTGTCCAATTAGGGTTTTTAACCAATCTTGTGCATCCAATAGGTGTGTTTGTGTCATTGGATGATCAATTAGGTCATTTTCGTCCTCCCTAGGCTTATTCTTGTCCAATTAGGGTTTTTAACCAATCTTGTGCATCCAATAAGTTCATTAGTGTCATTGGATGATCAATTAGGTCATTTTCGTCCTCCCTAAACTTATTCTTGTCCAATTAGGGTTTTTAACCAATCTTGTGCATCCAATAAGTTGAGTTGTGTCATTGGATTAACATTTAGGTCATTTTCATTCTCCCTAGGCTTATTCTTGTCCAATTAGGGCTTTTAACCAATCTTGTGCATCCAATAAGTTTGTTTGTGTCATTGAATTAATATTTAGGTCATTTTCGTCCTCCCTAGGCATATTCTTGTCCAATTAGGGTTTTTAACCAATCTTGTGCATCCAATAGGTGTGTTTGTGTCATTGGATGATCAATTAGGTCATTTTCGTCCTCCCTAGGCTTATTCTTGTCCAATTAGGGTTTTTAACCAATCTTGTGCATCCAATAAGTTCATTAGTGTCATTGGATGATCACTAAGGTCATTTTCGTCCTCCCTATGCATGTTCTTGTCCAACTAGGGTTTTTAACCAATCTTGTGCATCCAATAGGTGTGTTTGTGTCATTGGATGATCAATTAGGTCATTTTCGTCCTCCCTAGGCTTATTCTTGTCCAATTAGGGTTTTTAACCAATCTTGTGCATCCAATAAGTTCATTAGTGTCATTGGATGATCAATTAGGTCATTTTCGTCCTCCTTGGGCATGTTCTTGTCCAACTAGGGTTTTTAACCAATCTTGTGCATCCAATAGGTGTGTTTGTGTCATTGGATGATCAATTAGGTCATTTTCGTCCTCCCTAGGCTTATTCTTGTCCAATTAGGGTTTTTAACCAATCTTGTGCATCCAATAAGTTTGTTTGTGTCATTGAATTAATATTTAGGTCATTTTCGTCCTCGCTAGGCATATTCTTGTCCAATTATGGTTTTTAACCAATCTTGTGCATCCAATAGGTGTGTTTGTGTCATTGGATGATCAATTAGGTCATTTTTGTCCTCCCTAGGCTTATTCTTGTCCAATTAGGGTTTTTAACCAACCTTGTGCATCCAATAAGTTCATTTGTGTTATTGGATTAACATTTAGGTCATATTCGTCCTCCCTAGGCATATTCTTGTCCAATTAGGGTTTTTAACCAATCTTGTGTATCCAATAGGTGTGTTTGTGTAATTGGATGATCAATTAGGTCATTTTCGTCCTCCCTAGGCATATTCTTGTCCAATTAGGGTTTTTAACCAATCTTGTGCATCCAATAGGTGTGTTTGTGTCATTGGATGATCAATTAGGTCATTTTCGTCCTCCCTAGGCTTATTCTTGTCCAATTAGGGTTTTTAACCAATCTTGTGCATCCAATAAGTTCATTAGTGTCATTGGATGATCAATTAGGTCATTTTCGTCCTCCCTAGGCATATTCTTGTCCAGTTATGGTTTTTAACCAATCTTGTGCATCCAATAGGTGTGTTTGTGTCATTGGATGATCAATTAGGTCATTTTCGTCCTCCCTAGGCTTATTCTTGTCCAATTAGGGTTTTTAACCAATCTTGTGCATCCAATAAGTTCATTAGTGTCATTGGATGATCAATTAGGTCATTTTCGTCCTCCCTAGGCATGTTCTTGTCCAACTAGGGTTTTTAACCAATCTTGTGCATCCAATAGGTGTGTTTGTGTCATTAGATGATCAATTAGGTCATTTTCGTCCTCCCTAGGCTTATTCTTGTCCAATTAGGGATTTTAACCAATCTTGTGCATCCAATAGGTGTGTTTGTGTCATTGGATGATCAATTAGGTCATTTTTGTCCTCCCTAGGCTTATTCTTGTCCAATTAGGATTTTTAACCAATCTTGTGCATCCAATAAGTTCATTTGTGTTATTGGATTAACATTTAGGTCATATTCGTCCTCCCTAGGCATATTCTTGTCCAATTATGGTTTTTAACCAATCTTGTGCATCCAATAGGTGTGTTTGTGTAATTGGATGATCAATTAGGTCATTTTCGTCCTCCCTAGGCATATTCTTGTCCAGTTAGGGTTTTTAACCAATCTTGTGCATCCAATAGGTGTGTTTGTGTCATTGGATGATCAATTAGGTCATTTTCGTCCTGCCTAGGCTTATTCTTGTCCAATTAGGGTTTTTAACCAATCTTGTGCATCCAATAGGTGTGTTTGTGTCATTGGATGATCAATTAGGTCATTTTCGTCCTCCCTAGGCTTATTCTTGTCCAATTAGGGTTTTTAACCAATCTTGTGCATCCAATAAGTTTGTTTGTGTCATTGGATTAACATTTAGGTCATTTTCATCCTCCCTAGGCATATTCTTGTCCAATTAGGGTTTTTAACCAATCTTGTGCATCCAATAGGTGTGTTTGTGTCATTGGATGATCAATTAGGTCATTTTCGTCCTCCCTAGGCTTATTCTTGTCCAATTAGGGTTTTTAACCAATCTTGTGCATCCAATAACTTTGTTTGTGTCGTTGAATTAATATTTAGGTCATTTTCGTCCTCATTAGGCATATTCTTGTCCAATTAGGGTTTTTAACCAATCTTGTGCATCCAATAGGTGTGTTTGTGTCATTGGATGATCAATTAGGTCATTTTCGTCCTCCCTAGGCTTATTCTTGTCCAATTAGGGTTTTTAACCAATCTTGTGCATCCAATAACTTTGTTTGTGTCATTGAATTAATATTTAGGTCATTTTCGTCCTCCCTAGGCATATTCTTGTCCAATTAGGGTTTTTAACCAATCTTGTGCATCCAATAGGTGTGTTTGTGTCATTGGATGATCAATTAGGTCATTTTCGACCTCCCTAGGCTTATTGTTGTCCAATTAGGGTTTTTAACCAATCTTGTGCATCCAATAGGTGTGTTTGTGTCATTGGATTATCAATTAGGTCATTTTCGTCCTCCCTAGGCATATTCTTGTCCAATTAGGGTTTTTAACCAATCTTGTGCATCCAATAGGTGTGTTTGTGTCATTCGATGATCAATTAGGTCATTTTCGTCCTCCCTAGGCATGTTCTTGTCCAACTAGGGTTTTTAACCAATTTTGTGCATCCAATATGTGTGTTTGTGTCATTGGATGATCAATTAGGTCATTTTCGTCCTCCCTAGACTTATTCTTGTCCAATTAGGATTTTTAACCAATCTTGTGCATCCAATAAGTTGAGTTAAGTCATTGGATTAACATTTAGGTCATTTTCGTTCTCCCTAGGCTTATTCTTGTCCAATTAGGGTTTTTAACCAATCTAGTGCAACCAATAAGTTCATTTGTGTCATTGGATTAACATTTAGGTCATTTTCGTCCTCCCTAGGTATATTCTTGTCCAATTAGGGTTTTTAACCAATCTTGTCCATCCAATAGGTGTGTTTGTGTCATTGGATAATCAATTTAGGTCATTTTCGTCCTCCCTTGGCATATTCTCGTCGAATTAGGGTTTTTAACCAATCTTGTGCATCCAATAGGTGTGTTTGTGGCAATGGATGATCAATTAGGTCATTTTCGTCCTCCCTAGGCTTATTCTTGTCTAGTTAGGGTTTTTAACCAATCTTGTGCATCCAATAGGTGTGTTTGTGTCATTGGATGATCAATTAGGTCATTTTCGTCCTCCCTAGGCTTATTCTTGTCCAATTAGGGTTTTTAACCAATCTTGTGCATCCAATAAGGTTGTTTGTGTCATTGAATTAATATTTAGGTCATTTTCGTCCTCCCTAGGCATATTCTTGTCCAATTAGGGTTTTTAACCAATCTTGTGCATCCAATAGGTGTGTTTGTGTCATTGGATGATCAATTAGGTCATTTTCGTCCTCCCTAGGCTTATTCTTGTCCAATTAGGGTTTTTAACCAATCTTGTGCATCCAATAGGTGTGTTTGTGTCATTGGATGATCAATTAGGTCATCTTCGTCCTCCCTAGGCTTATCCTTGCCCAATTAGGGTTTTTAACCAATCTTGTGCATCCAATAAGTTGAGTTGTGTCATTGGATTAACATTTAGGTAATTTTCGTCCTCCCTAGGCTTATTCTTGTCCAATTAGGGTTTTTAACCAATCTTGTGCATCCAATAAGTTCATTTGTGTCATTGGATTAACATTTAGGTCATTTTCGTCCTCCCTAGGCATATTCTTGTCCAATTAGGGTTTTTAACCAATCTTGTGCATCCAATAAGTTCATTTGTGTCATTGGATGATCAATTAGGACATTTTCGTCTTCCCTAGGAATATTCTTGTCCAACTAGGGTTTTTAACCAATCTTGTGCATCCAATAGGTGTGTTTGTGTCTTTGGATGATCAATTAGGTCATTTTCGTCCTCCCTAGGCTTATTCTTGTCCAATTAGGGTTTTTAACCAATCTTGTGCATCCAATAGGTGTGTTTGTGTCATTGGATGATCAATTAGGTCATTTTCGTCCTCCCTAGGCTTATTCTTGTCCAATTAGGGTTTTTAACCAATCTTGTGCATCCGAATAGTTTGTTTGTGTCATTAAATTAATATTTAGTTTATTTTCTTCCTCCCTAGGCATATTCTTGTCCAATTAGGGTTTTTAACCAATTTTATGCATCCAATAGGTGTGTTTGTGTCATTGGATGATCAATTAGGTCATTTTCGTCCTCCCTAGGCTTATTCTTGTCCAATTAGGGTTTTTAACCAATCTTGTGCATCCAATAGGTGTGTTTGTGTCATTGGATGATCAATTAGGTCATTTTCGTCCTCCTTAGGCATATTCTTGTCCAATTAGGGTTTTTAACCAATCTTGTGCATCCAATAGGTGTGTTGTGTCATTGGATGATCAATTAGGTCATTTTCGTCCTCCCTAGGCATATTCTTGTCCAATTAGGGTTTTTAACCAATCTTGTGCATCCAATAACTTTGTTTGTGTCATTAAATTAATATTTAGGTCATTTTTGTCCTCCCTAGGCATATTCTTGTCCAATTAGGGTTTTTAACCAATCTTGTGCAACCAATAACTTTGTTTGTGTCATTAAATTAATATTTAGGTCATTTTCGTCCACCCTAGGCATATTCTTGTCCAATTAGGGTTTTTAACCAATCTTGTGCATCCAATAGGTGTGTTTGTGTCATTGGATGATCAATTAGGTCATTTTCGTCCTCCATAGGCTTATTCTTGTCCAATTAGGGTTTTTAACCAATCTTGTGCATCCAATAAGTTGAGTTGTGTCATTGGATTAACATTTAGGTCATTTTCGTCCTCCCTAGGCTTATTCTTGTCCAATTAGGGTTTTTAACCAATCTTGTGCATCCAATAAGTTCATTTGTGTCATTGGATTAACATTTAGGTCATTTTCGTCCTCCCTAGGCATATTCTTGTCCAATTAGGGTTTTTAACCATTCTTGTGCATCCAATAGGTGTGTTTGTGTCATTGGATGATTAATTAGGTTATTTTCGTCCTCCCTAGGCTTATTCTAGTCAAATTAGGGTTTTTAACCAATCTTGTGCATCCAATAGGTGTGTTTGTGTCATTGGATGATCAATTAGGTCATTTTCGTCCTCCCTAGGCTTATTCTTGTCCAATTAGGGTTTTTAACCAATCTTGTGCATCCAATAGGTGTGTTTGTGTCATTGGATGATCAATTAGGTCATTTTCGTCCTCCCTATGCTTATTCTTGTCCAATTAGGGTTTTTAACCAATCTTGTGCATCCAATAACTTTGTTTGTGTCATTGAATTAATATTTAGGTCATTTTCCTACTCCCTAGGCATATTCTTGTCCAATTAGGGTTTTTAACCAATCTTGTGCATCCAATAGGTGTGTTTGTGTCATTGGATGATCAATTAGGTCATTTTCGTCCTTCCTAGGCATATTCTTGTCCAATTAGGGTTTTTAACCAGTCTTGTGCATCCAGTAGGTGTGTTTGTGTCATTGGATGATCAATTAGGTCATTTTCTTCCTCCCAAGGCTTATTCTTGTCCAATTAGGGTTTTTAACCAATCTTGTGCATCCAATAAGTTCATTTGTGTCATTGGATTAACATTTAGGTCATTTTCGTCATCCCTAGGCACATTCTTGTCCAATTAGGGTTTTTAACTAATCTTGTGCATCCAATAGGTGTGTTTGTGTCATTGAATGATCAATTAGGTCATTTTCGTCCTCCCTAGGCTTATTCTTGTCCAATTAGGATTTTTAACAAATCTTGTGCATCGAATAAGTTCATTTGTGTCATTGGATGATCAATTAGGTCATTTTCGTCCTCCCTAGGCATGTTTTTGTCCAACTCGGGTTTTTAACCAATCTTGTGCATCCAATAGGTGTGTTTGTGTCTTTGGATGATCAATTAGGTCATTTTCGTCCTCCCTAGGCTTATTCTTGTCCAATTAGGGTTTTAAACCAATCTTGTGCATCCAATAGGTGTGTTTGTGTCATTGGATGATCAATTAGGTCATTTTCGTCCTCCCTAGGCTTATTCTTGTCCAATTAGGGTTTTTTACCAATCTTGTGCATCCAATAGGTGTGTTTGTGTCATTGAATTAATATTTAGGTCATTTTCGTCCTCCCTAGGCTTATTCTTGTCCAATTAGGGTATTTAACCAATCTTGTACATCCAATAACTTTGTTTGTGTCATTGAATTAATATTTAGGTCATTTTCGTCATCCCTAGTCATATTCTTGTCCAATTAGGGTTTTTAAACAATCTTGTGCACCCAATAAGTGTGTTTGTGTCATTGGATGATCAATTAGGTCATTTTCGTCCTCCCTAGGCTTATTCTTGTCCAATTAGGGTTTTTAACCAATCTTGTGCATCCAATATGTGTGTTTGTGTCATTGGATAATAAATTAGGTCATTTTCTTCCTCCCCAGGCTTATTCTTGTTCAATTACGGTTTTCAACCAATCTTGTGCATCCAATAGGTGTGTTTGTGTCATTGGATGATCAATTAGGTCATTTTCGTCCTCCCTAGGGTTATTCTTGTCCAATTAGGGTTTTTATCCAATCTTGTGCATCCAATAGGTGTGTTTGTGTCATTCGATGATCAATTAGGTCATTTTCGTCCTCCCTAGGCATATTCTTGTCGAGTTAGGGTTTTTAACCAATCTTGTGCATCCAATAGGTGTGTTTGTGTCATTGGATGATCAATTAGGTCATTTTCGTCCTCCCTAGGCTTATTCTTGTCCAATTAGGGTTTTTAACCAATCTTGTGCATCCAATAAGTTCATTAGTGTCATTGGATGATCAATTAGGTCATTTTCGTCCTCCCTAGGCTTATTCTTGTCCAATTACGGTTTTTAACCAATCTTGTGCATCCAATAAGTTGAGTTGTGTCATTGGATTAACATTTAGGTCATTTTCGTTCTCCCTAGGTTTATTCTTGTCCAATTAGGGTTTTTAACCAATTTTGTGCATCCAATAAGTTCATTTGTGTTATTGGATTAACATTTAGGTCATATTCGTCCTCCCTAGGCATATTCTTGTCCAATTAGGGTTTTTAACCAATCTTGTGCATCCAATAGGTGTGTTTGTGTCATTGGATGATCAATTAGGTCATTTTCGTCCTCCCTAGGCTTATTCTTGTCCAATTAGGGTTTTTAACCAATCTTGTGCATCCAACAGGTGTGTTTGTGTCGTTGGATGATCAATTAGGTCATTTTCGTCCTCCCTAGGCTTATTCTTGTCCAATTAGGGTTTTTTTACCAATCTTGTGCATCCAATAAGTTCATTTGTGTCATTGGATGATCAATTAGGTCATTTTCGTCCTCCCTAGGCATATTCTTGTCCAACTAGGGTTTTAAACCAATCTTGTGCATCCAATAGGTGTGTTTGTGTCATTGGATGATCAATTAGGTCATTTTCGTCCTCCCTAGGCTTATTCTTGTCCAATTAGGGTTTTTAACCAATCTTGTGCATCCAATAAGTTCATTTGTGTCATTGGATTAACATTTAGGTCATATCCGTCCTCCCTAGGCATATTCTTGTCCAATTAGGATTTTTAACCAATCTTGTGCATCCAATAGGTGTGTTTGTGTCATTGGATGATCAATTAGGTCATTTTCGTCCTCCCTAGGCTTATTCTTGTCCAATTAAGGTTTTTAACCAATCTTGTGCATCCGATAAGTTTGTTTGTGTCATTGAATTAATATTTAGGTCATTTTCGTCGTCCCTAGGCATATTCTTGTCCAATTAGGGTTTTTTACCAATCTTTTGCATCCAATAGGTGTGTTTGTGTCATTGGATGATCAATTAGGTCATTTTCGTCCTCCCTAGGCTTATTCTTGTCCAATTAGGGTTTTTAACCAAACTTGTACATCCAATAAGTTCATTTGTGTCATTGGATTAACATTTAGGTCATTTTCGTCCTCCCTAGGCATATTCTTGTCCAATTAGGGTTTTTAACCAATCTTGTGCATCCAATAGGTGTGTTTGTGTCATTGGATGATCAATTAGGTCATTTTCGTCCTCCCTAGGCTTATTCTTGTCCAATTAGGATTTTTAACCAATCTTGTGCATCCAATAAGTTCATTAGTGTCATTGGATGATCAATTAGGTCATTTTCGTCCTCCCTTGGCATGTTCTTGTCCAACTAAGGTTTTTAACCAATCTTGTGCATCCAATAGGTGTGTTTGTGTCATTGGATGATCAATTAGGTCATTTTCGTCCTCCCTAGGCTTATTCTTGTCCAATTAGGGTTTTTAACCAATCTTGTGCATCCAATAGGTGTGTTTGTGTCATTGGATGATCAATTAGGTCATTTTCATCCTCCCTAGGCTTATTCTTGTCGAATTAGGGTTTTTAACCAATCTTGTACATCCAATAAGTTCATTTGTGTCGTTGGATTAACATTTAGGTCATTTTCGTCCTCCCTAGGCATATTCTTGTCCAATTAGGGTTTTTAACAAATCTTGTGCATCCAATAGGTGTGTTTGTGTCATTGGATGATCAATTAGGTCATTTTCGTCCTCCCTAGGCTTATTCTTGTCCAATTAGGGTTTTTAACCAATCTTGTGCATCCAATTAGTTGAGTTGTGTCATTGGATTAAAATTTAGGTCACTTTCGTCCTCCCTAGGCATATTCTTATCCAATTAGGGTTTTTAACCAATCTTGTGCATCCAATAATTTCATTTGTGTTATTGGAATAACATTTAGGTCATATTCGTCCTCCCTAGGCATATTCTTGTCCAATTAGGGTTTTTAACCAATCTTGTGCATCCAATAGATGTGTTTGTGACATTGGATGATCAATTAGGTCATTTTCGTCCTCCCTAGGCTTATTCTTGTCCAATTAGGGTTTTTAACCAATCTTGTGCATCCAATAGGTGTGTTTGTGTCATTGGATGATCAATTAGGTCATTTTCGTCCTCCCTAGGCATATTCTTGTCCAACTAGGGTTTTTAACCAATCTTGTGCATCCAATAAGTTCATTTGTGTCATTGGATGATCAATTAGGTCATTTTCATCCTCCCTAGCCATATTCTTGTCCAACAATGGTTTTTAACCAATCTTGTGCATCCAATAGGTGTGTTTGTGTCATTGGATGATCAATTAGGTCATTTTCGTCCTCCCTAGGCTTATTCTTGTCCAATTAGGGTTTTTAACCAATCTTGTGCATCCAATAGGTGTGTTTGTGTCATTGGATGATCAATTAGGTCATTTTCGTCCTCCCTAGGCTTATTCTTGTCCAATTAGGGTTTTTAACCAATCTTGTGCATCCAATAGGTGTGTTTGTGTCATTGGATGATCAATTAGGTCATTTTCGTCCTCCCTAGGCTTATTCTTGTCCAATTAGGGTTTTTAACCAATCTTGTGCATCCAATAGGTGTGTTTGTGTCATTGGATGATCAATTAGTTCATTTTTGTCCTCCCTAGGCTTATTCTTGTCCAATTAGGGTTTCTAACCAATCTTGTGCATCCAATAGGTGTGTTTGTGTCATTGGATGATCAATTAGGTCATTTTCGTCCTCCCTAGGCTTATTCTTGTCCAATTAGGGTTTTTAACCAATCTTGTGCATCCAATAGGTGTGTTTGTGTCATTGGATGATCAATTAGCTCATTTTCGTCCTCCCTTGGCTTATTCTTGTCCAATTAGGGTTTTTAACCAATCTTGTGCATCCAATAAGTTTGTTTGTGTCATTGAATTAATATTTAGGTCATTTTCGTCCTCCCTAGGCATATTCGTGTCCAATTAGGGTTTTTAACCAATCTTGTGCATCCAATAGGTGGGTTTGTGTCATTGGATGAACAATTAGGTCATTTTCGTCCTCCCTAGGCATATTCTTGTCCAATTATGGTTTTTAACCAATCTTGTGCATCCAATAGGTGTGTTTGTGTCATTGCATGATCAATTAGGTCATTTTCGTCCTCCCTAGGCTTATTCTTGTCCAATTATGGTTTTTAACCAATCGTGTGAATCCAATAGGTGTGTTTGTGTCATTGGATGATCAATTAGGTCATTTTCGTCCCCCCTAGGCATATTCTTGTCCAATTAGGAATTTTAACCAATCTTGTGCATCCAATAGGTGTGTTTGTGTCATTGGATGATGAATTAGGTCATTTTCGTCCTCCCTAGGCTTATTCTTGTCCAATTAGGGTTTTTAACCAATCTTGTGCATCCAATAAGTTTGTTTGTGTCATTGAATTAATATTTAGGTCATTTTCGTCCTCCCTAGGCATATTCTTGTCAAATTAGGGTTTTTAACCAATCTTGTGCATCCAATAAGTTCATTAGTGTCATTGGATGATCAATTAGGTCATTTTCGTCCTCCCTAGGCATGTTCTTGTCCAACTAGGGTTTTTAACCAATCTTGTGCATCCAATAGGTGTGTTTGTGTCATTGGATGATCAATTAGGTCATTTTCGTCCTCCCTAGGCTTATTCTTGTCCAATTAGGGTTTTTAACCAATCTTGTGCATCCAATAAGTTCATTAGTGTCAGTGGATGATCAATTAGGTCATTTTCGTCCTCCCTAGGCATGTTCTTGTCCAACTAGGGTTTTTAACCAATCTTGTGCATCCAATAGGTTTGTTTGTGTCATTGGATGATTAATTAGGTCATTTTCGTCCTCCCTAGGCTTTATTATTGTCCAACTAGGGTTTTTAACCAATCTTGTGCATCCAATAAGTTCATTAGTGTCATTGAATGATCAATTAGGTCATTTTCGTCCTCCCTATGCATGTTCTTGTCCAACTAGGGTTTTTAACCAATCTTGTGCATCCAATAGGTGTGTTTGTGTCATTGGATGATCAATTAGGTCATTTTCGTTCTCCCTAGGCTTTATTATTGTCCAATTAGGGTTTTTAACCAATCTTGTGCATCCAATAAGTTCATTAGTGTCATTGGATGATCAATTAGGTCATTTTCGTCCTCCCTAGGCATGTTCTTGTCCAACTAGGGTTTTTAACCAATCTTGTGCATCCAATAGGTGTGTTTGTGTCATTGGATGATCAATTAGGTCATTTTCGTCCTCCCTAGGCTTATTCTTGTCGAATTAGGGTTTTTAATCAATCTTGTGCATCCAATAGGTGTGTTTGTGTCATTGGATGATCAATTAGGTCATTTTCGTTCTCCCTAGGCTTATTCGTGTCCAATTAGGGTTTTTAACCAATCTTGTGCATCCAATAAGTTCATTTGTGTTATTGGATTAACATTTAGGTCATATTCGTCCTCCCTAGGCATATTCTTGTCCAATTAGGGTTTTTAACCAATCTTGTGCATCCAATAGGTGTGTTTGTGTCATTGGATGATCAATTAGGTCATTTTCGTCCTCCCTAGGCTTATTCTTGTCCAATTAGGGTTTTTAACCAATCTTGTGCATCCAATAAGTTCATTAGTGTCATTGGATGATCAATTAGGTCATTTTCGTCCTCCCTAGGCATGTTCTTGTCCAACTAGGGTTTTTAACCAATCTTGTGCATCCAATAGGTGTGTTTGTGTCATTGGATGATTAGTTAGGTCATTTTTGTCCTCCCTAGGCTTATTCTTGTCCAATTAGGGTTTTTAACCAATCTTGTGCATCCAATAAGTTCATTTGTGTCATTGGATTAACATTTAGGTCATATCCGTCCTCCCTAGGCCTATTCTTGTCCAATTAGGGTTTTTAACCAATCTTGTGCATCCAATAGGTGTGTTTGTGTCATTGGATGATCAATTAGGTCATTTTCGTCCCCCTTAGGCTTATTCTTGTCTAATTAGGGTTTTTAACCAATCTTGTGCATCCAATAAGTTCATTAGTGTCATTGGATGATCAATTAGGTCATTTTCGTCCTCCCTAGGCATGTTCTTGTCCAACTAGGGTTTTTAACCAATCTTGTGCATCCAATAGGTGTGTTTGTGTCATTGGATGATCAGTTAGGTCATTTTTGTCCTCCCTAGGCTTATTCTTGTCCAATTAGGGTTTTTAACCATTCTTGTGCATCCAATAAGTTCATTTGTGTCATTGGATTAACATTTAGGTCATATCCGTCCTCCCTAGGCCTATTCTTGTCCAATTAGGGTTTTTAACCAATCTTGTGCATCCAATAGGTGTGTTTGTGTCATTGGATGATCAATTAGGTCATTTTCGTCCTCCCTCGGCTTATTCTTGTCCAATTAGGGTTTTTAACCAATCTTGTGCATCCAATAAGTTTATTTGTGTCATTGAATTAATATTTAAATCATTTTCGTCCTCCCTAGGCATATTCTTGTCCAATTAGGGTTTTTAACCAATCTTGTGCATCCAATAGGTGTGTTTGTGTCATTGGATGATCGATTAGGTCATTTTCGTCCTCCCAAGGCATATTCTTGTCCAATTTGGGTTTTTAACCAATCTTGTTTATCCAATAGGTGTGTTTGATTCATTGGATGATCAATTAGGTCATTTTCGTACTCCGTAGGCTTACTCTTGTCCAATTAGGGTTTTTAACCAATCTTGTACATCCAATAAGTTGAGTTGTGTCATTGGATTAACATTTAGGTCATTTTAGTCCTCCCTAGGCTTATTCTTGTCCAATTAGGGTTTTTAACCAATCTTCTGCATCCAATAGGTGTGTTTGTGTCATTGGATGATCGATTAGGTCATTTTCGTCCTCCCTAGGCTTATTCTTGCCCATTTAAGGTTTTTAACCAATCTTGTGCATCCAATAAGTTGAGTTGTGTCATTGGATTAACATTTAGGTCATTTTCGTCCTCCCTAGGCTTATTCTTGTCCAATTAGGGTTTTTAACTAATCTTGTGCATCTAATAGGTGTGTTTGTGTCATTGGATGATCAATTAGGTCATTTTCGTCCTCCCTAGGCATATTCTTGTCCAATTAGGGTTTTTAACCAATCTTGTGCATCCAATAGGTGTGTTTGTGTCATTGGATGATCAATTAGGTCATTTTCGTCCTCCCTAGGCTTATTCTTGTCCAATTAGGGTTTTTAACCAATCTTGTGCATCCAATAAGTTCATTAGTGTCATTGGATGATCAATTAGGTCATTTTCGTCCTCCCTAGGCATATTATTATCCAATTAGGGTTTTTAACCAATCTTGTGCATCCAATAAGTTTGTTTGTGTCATTGAATTAATATTTAGGTCATTTTCGTCCTCCCTAGGCATATTCTTGTCCAATTAGGGTTTTTAACCAATCTTGTGCATCCAATAGGTGTGTTTGTGTCATTGGATGATCAATTAGGTCATTTTCGTCCTCCCTAGGCATATTCTTGTCCAATTAGGGTTTTTAACCAATCTTGTGCATCCAATAGGTGTGTTTGTGTCATTGGATGATCAATTAGGTCATTTTCGTCCTCCCTAGGCTTATTCTTGTCCAATTAGGGTTTTTAACCAATCTTGTGCATCCAATAGGTGTGTTTGTGTCATTGGATAATCAATTAGGTCATTTTCGTCCTCCCTTGGCTTATTCTTGTGCAATTAGGGTTTTTAATCAATCTTGTGCATCTAATAGGTGTGTTTGTGTCATTGGATGATCAATTAGGTCATTTTCGTCCTCCCTAGGCTTATTCTTGCCCAATAAAGGTTTTTAACCAATCTTGTGCATCCAATAAGTTGAGTTGTGTCATTGGATTAACATTTAGGTCATTTTCGTCCTCCCTAGGCATATTCTTGTCCAATTAGGGTTTTTAACCAATCTTGTGCATCCAATAGGTGTGTTTGTGTCATTGGATGATCAATTAGGTCATTTTCGTCCTCCCTAGGCTTATTCTTGTCCAATTAGGGTTTTTAACCAATCTTGTGCATCCAATAAGTTCATTAGTGTCATTGGATGATCAATTAGGTCATTTTCGTCCTCCCTAGGCATGTTCTTGTCCAACTAGGGTTTTTAACCAATTTTGTGCATCCAATAGGTGTGTTTGTGTCATTGGATGATCAATTAGGTCATTTTCGTCCCCGCTAGGCTTATTCTTGTCCAATTAGGGTTTTTAACCAATCTTGTGCATCCAATAAGTTCATTAGTGTCATTGGATGATCAATTAGGTGATTTTCGTCCTCCCTAGGCATGTTCTTGTCCAACTAGGGTTTTTAACCAATCTTGTGCATCCAATAGGTGTGTTTGTGTCATTGGATGATCAATTAGGTCATTTTCGTCCTCCCTAGGCTTATTCTTGTCCAATTAGGGTTTTTAACCAATCTTGTGCATCCAATAAGTTCATTAGTGTCATTGGATGATCAATTAGGTCATTTTCGTCCTCCCTAGGCATGTTCTTGTCCAACTAGGGTTTTTAACCAATCTTGTGCATCCAATAGGTGTGTTTGTGTCATTGGATGATCAATTAGGTCATTTTCGTCCTCCCTTGGCTTATTCTTGTCCAATTAGGGTTTTTAACCAATTTTGTGCATCCAATAAGTTTGTTTGTGTCATTGAATTAATATTTAGGTCATTTTCGTCCTCCCTAGACATATTCTGGTCCAATTAGGGTTTTTAACCAATCTTGTGCATCCAATAGGTGTGTTTGTGTCATTGGATGATCAATTAGGTCATTTTCGTCCTCCCTAGGCTTATTCTTGTCCAATTAGGGTTTTTAACCAATCTTGTGCATCCAATAAGTTCATTAGTGTCATTGGATGATCAATTAGGTCATTTTCGTCCTCCCTAGGCATGTTCTTGTCCAACTAGGGTTTTTAACCAGTCTTGTGCATCCAATAGGTGTGTTTGTGTCATTGGATGATCAATTAGGTCATTTTCGTCCTCCCTAGGCTTATTCTTGTCCAATTAGGGTTTTTAACCAATCTTGTGCATCCAATAAGTTCATTAGTGTCATTGGATGATCAATTAGGTCATTTTCGTCCTCCCTAGGCATGTTCTTGTCCAACTAGGGTTTTTAACCAATCTTGTGCATCCAATAGGTGTGTTTGTGTCATTGGATGATCAATTAGGTCATTTTCGTCCTCCCTAGGCATATTCTTGTCCAGTTAGGGTTTTTAACCAATCTTGTGCATCCAATAGGTGTGTTTGTGTCATTGGATGATCAATTAGGTCATTTTTATCTTCCCTAGGCTTATTCTTGTCCAATTAGGGTTTTTAACCAATCTTGTGCATCCAATAAGTTCATTAGTGTCATTGGATGATCAATTAGGTCATTTTCGTCCTCCCTAGGCTTATTCTAGTCCAATTAGGGTTTTTAACCAATCTTGTGCATCCAATAAGTTCATTAGTGTCATTGGATGATCAATTAGGTCATTTTCGTCCTCCCTAGGCATGTTCTTGTCCAACTAGGGTTTTTAACCAATCTTGTGCATCCAATAGGTGTGTTTGTGTCATTGGATGATCAATTAGGTCATTTTCGTCCTCCCTAGGCATATTCTTGTCCAGTTAGGGTTTTTAACCAATCTTGTGCATCCAATAGGTGTGTTTGTGTCAATGGATGATCAATTAGGTCATTTTCGTCCTCCCTAGGCTTATTCTTGTCCAATTAGGGTTTTTAACCAATCTTGTGCATCCAATAGGTGAGTTTGTGTCATTGGATTAACATTTAGGTCATTTTCGTCCTCCCTAGGCATATTCTTGCCCAATTAGGGTTTTTAACCAATCTTGTGCATCCAATAAGTTGAGTTGTGTCATTGGATTAACATTTAGGTCATTTTCGTTCTCTTTAGGCTTATTCTTGTCCAATTAGGGTTTTTAACCAATCTTGTGCATCCAATAGGTGTGTTTGTGTCATTGGATGATCAATTAGGTCATTTTCGTCCTCCCTAGGCTTATTCTTGTCCAATTAGGGTTTTTAACCAATCTTGTGCATCCAATAGGTGTGTTTGTGTCATTGGATGATCAATTAGGTCATTTTCGTCCTCCCTAGGCTTATTCTTGTCCAATTAGGGTTTTTAACCAATCTTGTGCATCCAATAAGTTTGTGTGTTTCATTGAATTAATATTTAGGTCATTTTCGTCCTCCCTAGGCATATTCTTGTCCAATTAGGGTTTTTAACCAATCTTGTGCATCCAATAGGTGTGTTTGTGTCATTGGATGATCAATTAGGTCATTTTCGTCCTCCCTAGGCTTATTCTTGTCCAATTAGGGTTTTTAACTAATCTTGTGCATCCAATAAGTTCATTTATGTTATTGGATGATCAATTAGGTCATTTTCGTCCTCCCTAGGCATATTCTTGTCCAATTAGGGTTTTTAACCAATCTTGTGCATCCAATAGGTGTGTTTGTGTCATTGGATGATCAATTAGGTCATTTTCGTCCTCCCTAGGCTTATTCTTGTCCAATTAGGGTTTTTAACCGATCTTGTGCATCCAATAGGTGTGTTTGTGTCATTGCATGATCAATTAGGTCATTTTCGTCCTCCCTAGGCATATTCTTGTCCAATTAGGGTTTTTAACCAATCTTGTGCATCCAATAGGTGTGTTTGTGTCATTGGATGATCAATTAGGTCATTTTCGTCCTCCCTAGGCTTATTCTTGTCCAATTAGGGTTTTTAACCAATCTTGTGCATCCAATAAGTTCATTTGTGTCATTGGATTAACATTTAGATCATTTTCGTCCTGCCTAGGCATATTCTTGTCCAATTAGGGTTTTTAACCAATCTTGTGCATCCAATAGGTGTGTTTGTGTCATTGGATGATCAATTAGGTTATTTTCGTCCTCCCTAGGCTTATTCTTGTCCAATTAGGGTTTTTAACCAATCTTGTGCATCCAATAGGTGTGTTTGTGTCATTGGATGACCAATTAGGTCATTTTCGTCCTCCCTAGGCATATTCTTGTCCAATTAGGGTTTTTAACCAATCTTGTGCATCCAATAGGTGTGTTTGTGTCATTGGATGATCAATTAGGTCATTTTCGTCCTCCCTAGGCTTATTCTTGTCCAATTAGGGTTTTTAACCAATCTTGTACATCTAATAAGTTCATTTGTGTCATTGGATTAACATTTAGGTCATTTTCGTCCTCCCTAGGAATATTCTTGTCCAATTAGGGTTTTTAACCAATCTTGTGCATCCAATAGGTGTGTTTGTGTCATTGGATGATCAATTAGGTCATTTTCGTCCTCCCTAGGCATATTCTTGTCCAATTAGGGTTTTTAACGAAGCTTGTGCATCCAATAGGTGTGTTTGTGTCATTGGATGATCAATTAGGTCATTTTCGTCCTCCTTAGGCATATTCTTGTCCAATTAGGGTTTTTAACCAATCTTGTGCATCCAATAGGTGTGTTTGTGTCATTGGTTGATCAATTAGGTCATTTTCGTCCTCCCTAGGCATATTCTTCTCCAATTAGGGTTTTTAACCAATCTTGTGTATCCAATAGGTGTGTTTGTGTCATTGGATGATCAGTTAGGCCATTTTCGTCCTCCCTAGGCTTATTCTTGTCCAATTAGGGTTTTTAATCAATCTTGTGCATCCAATAAGTTTCTTTGTGTCATTGAATTAATATTTAGGTCATTTTCATCCTCCCTAGGCATATTCTTGTCCAATTAGGGTTTTTAACCAATCTTGTGCATCCAATAGGTGTGTTTGTGTCATTGGATGATCATTTAGGTCATTTTCGTCCTCCCTAGGCATATTCTTGTCCAATTAGGGTTTTTAACCAATCTTGTGCATCCAATAGGTGTGTTGTGTCATTGGATGATCAATTAGGTCATTTTCGTCCTCCCTAGGCATATTCTTGTCCAATTAGGGTTTTTAACCAATCTTGTGCATCCAATATGTGTGTTTGTGTCATTGGATGATCAATTAGGTCATTTTCGTCCTCCCTAGGCTTATTGTTGTCCAATTAGGGTTTTTAACCAATCTTGTGCATCCAATAAAGTTCATTTGTGTCATTGGATTAACATTTAGGTCATTTTCGTCCTCCGTAGGCATATTCTTGTCCAATTAGGGTTTTTAACCAATATTGTGCATCCAATAGGTGTGTTTGTGTCATTGGATGATCAATTAGGTAATTTTCGTCCTCCCTATGCTTATTCTTGTCCAATTAGTGTTTTTAACCAATCTTGTGCATCCAATAAGTTCATTAGTGTCATTGGATGATCAATTAGGTCATTTTCGTCCTCCCTAGGCATGTTCTTGTCCAACTAGGGCTTTTAACCAATCTTGTGCATCCAATAGGTGTGTTTGTGTCATTGGATGATCAATTAGGTAATTTTCGTCCTCCCTAGGCTTATTCTTGTCCAATTAGGGTTTTTAACCAATCTTGTGCATCCAATAAGTTTGTTTGTGTCATTGAATTAATATTTAGGTCATTTTCGTCCTCCCTAGGCATATCCTTGTCCAATTAGGGTTTTTAACCAATCTTGTGCATCCTATAGATGTGTTTGTGTCATTGGATGATCAATTAGGTCATTTCGTCCTCCCTAGGCTCATTCTTGTCCAATTATGGTTTTTAACCAATCTTGTGCATCCAATAGGTGTGTTTGTGTCATTGGATGATCAATTAGGTCATTTTCGTCCTCCCTAGGCTTATTCTTGTCCAATTAGGGTTTTTAACCAATCTTGTGCATCCAATAGGTGTGTTTGTGTCATTGGATGATCAATTAGGTCATTTTTGTCCTCCCTAGGCTTATTCTTGTCCAATTAGGGTTTTTAACCAATCTTGTGCATCCAATAAGTTCATTATTATCATTGGATGATCAATTAGGTCATTTTCGTCCTCCCTAGGCATGTTCTTGTCCAACTAGGGTTTTTAACCAATCTTGTGCATCCAATAGGTGTGTTTGTGTCATTGGATGATCAATTAGGTCATTTTCGTCCTCCCTAGGCTTATTCTTGTCCAATTAGGGTTTTTAACCAATCTTGTGCATCCAATAGGTGTGTTTGTGTCATTGGATGATCAATTAGGTCATTTTCGTCCTCCCTAGGCTTATTCTTGTCCAATTAGAGTTTTTAACCAATCTTGTGCATCCAATAAGTTCATTTGTGTCATTGGATTAACATTTAGGTCATTTTCGTCGTACCTAGGCATATTCTTGTCCAATTAGGGTTTTTAACCAATCTTGTGCATCCAATAGGTGTGTTTGTGTCATTGGATGATCAATTTAGGTCATTTTCGTCCTCCCTAGGCATATTCTTGTCCAATTAGGGTTTTTAACCAATCTTTTGCATCCAATAGGTGTGTTTGTGTCATTGGATGATCAATTAGGTCATTTTCGTCCTCCCTAGGCTTATTCTTGTCCAATTAGGGTTTTTAACTAATCTTGTGCATCCAATAGGTGTGTTTGTGTCATTGGATGATCAATTTAGGTTATTTTCGTTCTCCCTAGGCATATTCTTGTCCAATTAGGGTTTTTAACCAATCTTGTGCATCCAATAGGTGTGTTTGTGTCATTGGATGATCAATTAGGTCATTTTCGTCCTCCATAGGCTTATTCTTGTCCAATTAGGGTTTTTAACCAATCTTGTGCATCCAATAGGTGTGTTTGTGTCATTGGATGATCAATTAGGTCTTTTTCGTCCTCCCTAGGCATATTCTTGTCCAATTAGGGTTTTTAACCAATCTTGTGCATCCAATAGGTGTGTTTGTGTCATTGGATGATCAATTAGGTCATTTTCGTCCTCCCTAGGCTTATTCTTGTCCAATTAGGGTTTTTAATCAATCTTGTGCATCCAATAGGTGTGTTTGTGGCAATGGATGATCAATTAGGTCATTTTCGTCCTCCCTAGACTTATTCTTGTCCAATTAGGGTTTTTAACCAATCTTGTGCATCCAATAGGTGTGTTTGTGTCATTGGATGATCAATTAGGTCATTTTTGTCCTCCCTAGGCTTATTCTTGTCCAATTAGGGTTTTTAACCAATCTTGTGCATCCAATAAGTTCATTAGTGTCATTGGATGATCAATTGGTCATTTTCGTCCTCCCTAGGCATGTTCTTGTCCAACTAGGGTTTTTAACCAATCTTGTGCATCCAATAGGTGTGTTTGTGTCATTGGATGATCAATTAGGTCATTTTCGTCCTTGCTACGCTTATTCTTGTCCGATTAGGGTTTTTAACCAATCTTGTGCATCCAATAGGTGTGTTTGTGTCATTGGATGATCAATTAGGTCATTTTCGTCCTCCCTAGGCTTATTCTTGTCCAATTAGGGTTTATAACCGATCTTGTACATCCAATAAGTTCATTTGTCATTGGATTAACATTTAGGTCATTTTCGTCCTCCCTAGGCATATTCTTGTCCAATTAGGGTTTTTAACCAATCTTGTGCATCCAATAGGTGTGTTTGTGTCATTGGATGATCAATTAGGTCATTTTCGTCCTCCCTAGGCTTATTCTTGTCCAATTAGGGTTTTTAACCAATCTTGTGCATCCAATAAGTTGAGTTGTGTCATTGGATTAACATTTAGGTCATTTTCGTTCTCCCTAGGCTTATTCTCTTCCAATTAGGGTTTTTAACCAATCTTGTGCATCCAATAGGTGTGTTTGTGTCATTGGATGATCAATTAGGTCATTTTCGTCCTCCTTAGGCATATTCTTGTCCAATTAGGGTTTTTAACCAATCTTGTGCATCCAATAGGTGTGTTTGTGTCATTGGTTGATCAATTAGGTCATTTTCGTCCTCCCTAGGCATATTCTTGTCCAATAAGGGTTTTTAACCAATCTTGTGTATCCAATAGGTGTGTTTGTGTCATTGGATGATCAATTTGGCCATTTTCGTCCTCCCTAGGCTTATTCTTGTCCAATTAGGGTTTTTAATCAATCTTGTGCATCCAATAAGTTTCTTTGTGTCATTGAATTAATATTTAGGTCATTTTCATCCTCCCTAGGCATATTCTTGTCCAATTAGGGTTTTTAACCAATCTTGTGCATCCAATAGGTGTGTTTGTGTCATTGGATGATCAATTAGGTCATTTTCGTCCTCCCTTGGCTTATTCTTGTCCAATTATGGTTTTTAACCAATCTTGTGCATCCAATAGGTGTGTTTGTGTCATTGGATGATCAATTAGGTCATTTTCGTCCTCCCTAGGCATATTCTTGTCCAATTAGGGTTTTTAACCAATCTTGTACATCCAATATGTGTGTTTGTGTCATTGGATGATCAATTAGGTCATTTTCGTCCTCCCTAGGCTTATTCTTGTCCAATTAGGGTTTTAATCAATCTTGTGCATCCAATAAGTTTCTTTGTGTCATTGAATTAATATTTAGGTCATTTTCATCCTCCCTAGGCATATTCTTGTCCAATTAGGGTTTTTAACCAATCTTGTGCATCCAATAGGTGTGTTGGTGTCATTGGATGATCAATTAGGTCATTTTCGTCCTCCCTAGGCATATTCTTGTCCAATTAGGGTTTTTAACCAATCTTGTGCATCCAATAAGTTCATTTGTGTCATTGGATTATCATTTAGGTCATTTTCGTCTTCCCTAGGCATATTCTTGGCCAATTAGAGTTTTTAACCAATCTTGTGCTTCCAATAGGTGTGTTTGTGTCATTGGATGATCAATTAGGTCATTTTCGTCCTCCCCAGGCTTATTCTTGTCCAATTAGGGTTTTTAACCAATCTTGTGCATCCAATAAGTTCATTTGTGTCATTGGATTAACATTTAGGTCATTTTCGTCCTCCCTAGGCATATTCTTGTCCAATTAGGGTTTTTAAGCAATCTTGTGCATCCAATAGGTGTGTTTGTGTCATTGGATGATCAATTAGGTCATTTTCGTCCTCCTTAGGCATATTCTTGTCCAATTAGGGTTTTTAACCAATCTTGTGCATCCAATAAGTTCATTTGTGTCGTTGGATGATCAATTAGGTCATTTTCGTCCTCCCTAGGCTTATTCTTTTCCAATTAGGGTTTTTAACCAATCTTGTGCATCCAATAAGTTGAGTTGTGTCATTGGATTAACATTTTTGTCATTTTCGTTCTCCCTAGGCTTATTCTTGTCCAATTAGGGTTTTTAACCAATCTTGTGCATCCAATAAGTTCATTTGTGT
>JBBPBR010000903.1:0-79529 GCA_037974775.1 Cicer pinnatifidum | reverse complement strand
CTAGGCATATTCTTGTCCAATTAGGGTTTTTAACCAATCTTGTGCATCCAATAGGTGTGTTTGTGTCATTGGATGATCAATTAGGTCATTTTCGTCCTTCCTAGGCATATTCTTGTCCAATTAGGGTTTTTAACCAGTCTTGTGCATCCAGTAGGTGTGTTTGTGTCATTGGATGATCAATTAGGTCATTTTCTTCCTCCCAAGGCTTATTCTTGTCCAATTAGGGTTTTTAACCAATCTTGTGCATCCAATAAGTTCATTTGTGTCATTGGATTAACATTTAGGTCATTTTCGTCATCCCTAGGCACATTCTTGTCCAATTAGGGTTTTTAACCAATCTTGTGCATCCAATAGGTGTGTTTGTGTCATTGAATGATCAATTAGGTCATTTTCGTCCTCCCTAGGCTTATTCTTGTCCAATTAGGATTTTTAACCAATCTTTTGCATCCAATAAGTTCATTTGTGTCATTTGATGATCAATTAGGTCATTTTCGTCCTCCCTAGGCATGTTTTTGTCCAACTAGGGTTTTTAACCAATCTTGTGCATCCAATAGGTGTGTTTGTGTGTTTGGATGATCAATTAGGTCATTTTCGTCCTCCCTAGGCTTATTCTTGTCCAATTAGGGTTTTAAACCAATCTTTTGCATCCAATAGGTGTGTTTGTGTCATTGGATGATCAATTAGGTCATTTTGGTCCTCCCTAGGCTTATTCTTGTCCAATTAGGGTTTTTTACCAATCTTGTGCATCCAATAGGTGTGTTTGTGTCATTGAATTAATATTTAGGTCATTTTCGTCCTCCCTAGGCTTATTCTTGTCCAATTATGGTTTTTAACCAATCTTGTGCATCCAATAAGTTCATTTGTGTCATTGGATTAACATTTAGGTCATTTTCGTCCTCCCTAGGCTTATTCTTGTCCAATTAGGGTTTTTAACCAATCTTGTGCATCCAATAAGTTAGTTTGTGTCATTGAATTAATATTTAGGTCATTTTCGTCCTCCCTAGGAATATTCTTGTCCAGTTAGGGTTTTTAACCAATCTTGTGCATCAAATAGGTGTGTTTGTGTCATTGGATGATCAATTAGGTCATTTTCGTCCTCCCTATACTTATTCTTGTTCAATTAGGGTTTTTAACCAATCTTGTGCATCCAATAACTTTGTTTGTGTCATGGAATTAATATTTAGGTCATTTTCCTCCTCCCTAGGCATATTCTTGTCCAATTAGGGTTTTTAACCAATCTTGTGCATCCAATAGGTTTGTTTGTGTCATTGAATGATCAATTAGGTCATTTTCGTCCTCCCTAGGCTTATTCTTGTCCAATTAGTATTTTTAACCAATCTTGTGCATCCAATAAGTTCATTTGTGTCCTTGGATGATCAATTAGGACATTTTCGTCCTCCCTATGCATATTCTTGTCCAACTAGGGTTTTTAACCAATCTTGTGCATCCAATAGGTGTGTTTGTGTCTTTGGATGATCATTTAGGTCATTTTCGTCCTCCCTAGGCATATTCTTGTCCAGTTAGGGTTTTTAACCAATCTTGTGCATCCAATAGGTGTGTTTGTGTCGTTGGATGATCAATTGGGTCATTTTCGTCCTCCCTATGCTTATTCTTGTCCAATTAGGGTTTTTAACCAATCTTGTGCATCCAATAACTTTGTTTGTGTCATTGAATTAATATTTAGGTCATTTTCGTCCTCCCTAGGCATATTCTTATTTAGTTAGGATTTTTAACAAATCTTGTGCATCCAATAGGTGTGTTTGTGTCATTGAATGATCAATTAGGTCATTTTCGTCCTCCCTAGGCTTATTCTTGTCCAATTAGGATTTTTAACCAATCTTGTGCATCCAATAAGTTCATTTGTGTCATTGGATGATCAATTAGGACATTTTCGTCCTCCCTAGGCATATTCTTGTCCAACTAGGGTTTTTAACCAATCTTGTGCATCCAATAGGTGTGTTTGTGTCTTTGGATGATCAATTAGGTCATTTTCGTCCTCCTTAGGCTTATTCTTGTCCAATTAGGGTTTTTAACCAATCTTGTGCATCCAATAGGTGTGTTTGTGTCATTGGATGATAGATTAGGTCATTTTCGTCCTCCCTATACTTATTCTTGTCCAATTAGGGTTTTTAACCAATCTTGTGCGTCCAATAACTTTGTTTGTGTCATTGAATTAATATTTAGGTCATTTTCCTCCTCCCTAGGCATATTCTTGTCCAATTAGGGTTTTTAACCAATCTTGTGCATCCAATAGGTGTGTTTGTGTCATTGAATGATCAATTAGGTCATTTTCGTCCTCCCTAGGCTTATTCTTGTCCAATTAGGATTTTTAACCAATCTTGTGCATCCAATAACTTTGTTTGTGTCATTGAATTAATATTTAGGTCATTTTCCTCCTCCCTAGGCATATTCTTGTCCAATTAGGGTTTTTAACCAATCTTGTGCATCCAATAGGTGTGTTTGTGTCATTGGATGATCAATTAGGTCATTTTCATCCTCCCTAGGCTTATTCTTGTCCAATTAGGGTTTTTAACCAATCTTGTGCATCCAATAGGTGTGTTTGTGTCATTGAATGATCAATTAGGTCATTTTCGTCCTCCCTAGGCTTATTCTTGTCCAATTCGGGTTTTTAACCAATCTTGTGCATCCAATAGGTGTGTTTGTGTCATTGGATGATCAATTAGGTCATTTTCGTCCTCCCTAGGCTTATTCTTGTCCAATTAGGGTTTTTAACCAATCTTGTGCATCCAATAAGTTTGTTTGTGTCATTGAATTAATATTTAGGTCATTTTCGTCCTCCCTAGGCATATTCTTGTCCAATTAGGGTTTTTAACCATTCTTGTGCATCCAATAGGTGTGTTTGTGTCATTGGATGATCAATTAGGTCATTTTTGTCCTCCCTAGGCTTATTCTTGTCCAATTAGGGTTTTTAACCAATCTTGTGCATCCAATAGGTGTGTTTGTGTCATTGGATGTTCAATTAGGTCATTTACGTCCTCCCTAGGCTTATTCTTGTCCAATTAGGGTTTTTAACCAATCTTGTGCATCCAATAACTTTGTTTGTGTCATTGAATTAATATTTAGGTCATTTTCGTCCTCCCTAGGCATATTCTTGTCCAATTAGGGTTTTTAACCAATCTTGTGCATCCAATAAGTTCATTTACGTCATTGGATGATCAATTAGGTCATTTTCGTCCTCCCTAGGCTTATTCTTGTCCAATTAGGGTTTTTAACCAATCTTGTGCATCCAATAAGTTTGTTTGTGTCATTGAATTAATATTTAGGTCATTTTCGTCCTCCCTAGGCATATTCTTGTCCAATTAGGGTTTTTAACCAATCTTGTGCATCCAATAGTCGTGTTTGTGTCATTGGATAATCAATTAGGTCATTTTCGTCCTCCCTAGGCTTATTCTTGTCCAATTAGGGTTCTTAACCAATCTTGTGCATCCAATAAGTTCATTTGTGTCTTTGGATTAACATTTAAGTCATTTTCGTCCTCCCTTGGCATATTCTTGTCCAATTAGGGTTTTTAACCAATCTTGTGATTCCAATAGGTGTGTTTGTGTCATTGGATGATCAATTAGGTCATTTTCGTCCTCCCTAGGCTTATTCTTGTCCAATTAGGGTTTTTAACCAATCTTGTGCATCCAATAAGTTTGTTTGTGTCATTGAATTAATATTTAGGTCATTTTCGTCCTCCCTAGGCATATTCTTGTCCAATTAGGGTTTTTAACCAATCTTGTGCATCCAATAGTCGTGTTTGTGTCATTGGATAATCAATTAGGTCATTTTCGTCCTCCCTAGGCTTATTCTTGTCCAATTAGGGTTTTTAACCAATCTTGTGCATCCAATAAGTTCATTTGTGTCTTTGGATTAACATTTAGGTCATTGTCGTCCTCCCTAGGCATATTCTTGTCCAATTAGGGTTTTTAACCAATCTTGTGATTCCAATAGGTGTGTTTGTGTCATTGGATGACCAATTAGGTCATTTTCGTCCTCCCTAGGCTTATTCTTGTCCAATTAGGGTTTTTAACCAATCTTGTGCATCCAATAAGTTTGTTTGTGTCATTGAATTAATATTTAGGTCATTTTCGTCCTCCCTAGGCATATTCTTGTCCAATTAGGGTTTTTAACCAATCTTGTGCATCCAATAGGTGGGTTTGTGTCATTGGATGATCAATTAGGTCATTTTTGTCCTCCCTAGGCTTATTCTTGTCCAATTATGGTTTTTAACCAATCTTGTGCATCCAATAGGTGTGTTTGTGTCATTGGATGATGAATTAGGTCATTTTCGTCCTCCCTAGGCATGTTCTTGTCCAACTAGGGTTTTTAACCAATCTTGTGCATCCAATAGGTGTGTTTGTGTCATTGGATGCTCAATTAGGTCATTTTCGTCCTCCCTAGGCTTATTCTTGTCCAATTAGGGTTTTTAACCAATCTTGTGCATCCAATAAGTTTGTTTGTGTCATTGAATTAATATTTAGGTCATTTTCGTCCTCCCTAGGCATATTCATGTCCAATTAAGGTTTTTAACCAATCTTGTGCATCCAATAGGTGTGTTTGTGTCATTGGATGATCAATTAGGTCATTTTCGTCCTCCCTAGGCTTATTCTTGTCCAATTATGGTTTTTAACCAATCTTGTGCATCCAATAAGTTTGTTTGTGTCATTGGATGATCAATTAGGTCATTTTCTTCCTCCCTAGGCATATTCTTGTCCAATTAGGGTTTTTAACCAATCTTGTGCATCCAATAGGTGTGTTTGTGTCATTGGATGATCAATTAGGTCATTTTCGTCCTCCCTATGCTTATTCTTGTCCAATTAGGGTTTTTAACCAATCTTGTGCATCCAATAACTTTGTTTGTGTCATTGAATTAATATTTAGGTCATTTTCCTCCACCCTAGGCATATTCTTGTCCAATTAGGGTTTTTAACCAATCTTGTGCATCCAATAGGTGTGTTTGTGTCATTGGATGATCAATTAGGTCATTTTCGTCCTTCCTAGGCATATTCTTGTCCAATTAGGGTTTTTAACCAGTCTTGTGCATCCAGTAGGTGTGTTTGTGTCATTGGATGATCAATTAGGTCATTTTCTTCCTCCCAAGGCTTATTCTTGTCCAATTAGGGTTTTTAACCAATCTTGTGCATCCAATAAGTTCATTTGTGTCATTGGATTAACATTTAGGTCATTTTCGTCCTCCCTAGGCATATTCTTGTCCAATTATGGTTTTTATCCAATCTTGTGCATCCAATAGGTGTGTTTGTGTCATTGGATGATCAATTAGGTCACTTTCGTCCTCCCTAGGCTTATTCTTGTCCAATTAGGGATTTTAACCAATCTTGTGCATCCAATAACTTTGTTTGTGTCATTGAATTAATATTTAGGTCATTTTCCTCCTCCCTAGGCATATTCTTGTCCAATTAGGGTTTTTAACCAATCTTGTGCATCCAATAGGTGTGTTTGTGTCATTGGATGATCAATTAGGTCATTTTCGTCCTCCCAAGGCTTATTCTTGTCCAATTAGGGTTTTTAACCAATCTTGTGCATCCAATAAGTTCATTTGTGTCATTGGATTAACATTTAGGTCATTTTCGTCCTCCCTAGGCATATTCTTGTCCAATTAGGGTTTTTAACCAATCTTAAGCTTCCAATAGGTGTGTTTATGTCATTGGATGATCAATTAGGTCATTTTCGTCCTCCCTAGGCTTATTCTTGTCCAATTAGGGTTTTTAACCAATCTTGTGCATCCAATAAGTTCATTTGTGTCATTGGATGATCAATTAGGTCATTTTCGTCCTCCCTAGGCATATTTTTGTCCAACTAGGGTTTTTAACCAATCTTGTGCATCCAATAGGTGTGTTTGTGTCTTTGGATGATCAATTAGGTCATTTTCGTCCTCCCTAGGCTTATTCTTGTCCAATTAGGGTTTTAAACCAATCTTGTGCATCCAATAGGTGTGTTTGTGTCATTGGATGATCAATTAGGTCATTTTCGTCCTCCCTATGCTTATTCTTGTCCAATTAGGGTTTTTAACCAATCTTGTGCATCCAATAACTTTGTTTGTGTCATTGAATTAATATTTAGGTCATTTTGGTCCTCCCTAGGCATATTCTTGTCCAATTAGGGTTTTTAACCAATCTTGTGCATCCAATAGGTGTGTTTGTGTCATTGGATGATCAATTAGGTCATTTTCGTCCTCCCTATGCTTATTCTTGTCCAATTAGGGTTTTTAACCAATCTTGTGCATCCAATAACTTTGTTTGTGTCATTGAATTAATATTTAGGTCATTTTCCTACTCCCTAGGCATATTCTTGTCCAATTAGGGTTTTTAACCAATCTTGTGCATCCAATAGGTGTGTTTGTGTCATTGGATGATCAATTAGGTCATTTTCGTCCTTCCTAGGCATATTCTTGTCCAATTAGGGTTTTTAACCAGTCTTGTGCATCCAGTAGGTGTGTTTGTGTCATTGGATGATCAATTAGGTCATTTTCTTCCTCCCAAGGCTTATTCTTGTCCAATTAGGGTTTTTAACCAATCTTGTGCATCCAATAAGTTCATTTGTGTCATTGGATTAACATTTAGGTCATTTTCGTCATCCCTAGGCACATTCTTGTCCAATTAGGGTTTTTAACTAATCTTGTGCATCCAATAGGTGTGTTTGTGTCATTGAATGATCAATTAGGTCATTTTCGTCCTCCCTAGGCTTATTCTTGTCCAATTAGGATTTTTAACAAATCTTGTGCATCGAATAAGTTCATTTGTGTCATTGGATGATCAATTAGGTCATTTTCGTCCTCCCTAGGCATGTTTTTGTCCAACTCGGGTTTTTAACCAATCTTGTGCATCCAATAGGTGTGTTTGTGTCTTTGGATGATCAATTAGGTCATTTTCGTCCTCCCTAGGCTTATTCTTGTCCAATTAGGGTTTTAAACCAATCTTGTGCATCCAATAGGTGTGTTTGTGTCATTGGATGATCAATTAGGTCATTTTCGTCCTCCCTAGGCTTATTCTTGTCCAATTAGGGTTTTTTACCAATCTTGTGCATCCAATAGGTGTGTTTGTGTCATTGAATTAATATTTAGGTCATTTTCGTCCTCCCTAGGCTTATTCTTGTCCAATTATGGTTTTTAACCAATCTTGTGCATCCAATAAGTTCATTTGTGTCATTGGATTAACATTTAGGTCATTTTCGTCCTCCCTAGGCTTATTCTTGTCCAATTAGGGTTTTTAACCAATCTTGTGCATCCAATAAGTTAGTTTGTGTCATTGAATTAATATTTAGGTCATTTTCGTCCTCCCTAGGAATATTCTTGTCTAGTTAGGGTTTTTAACCAATCTTGTGCATCAAATAGGTGTGTTTGTGTCATTGGATGATCAATTAGGTCATTTTCGTCCTCCCTATACTTATTCTTGTTCAATTAGGGTTTTTAACCAATCTTGTGTATCCAATAACTTTGTTTGTGTCATGGAATTAATATTTAGGTCATTTTCCTCCTCCCTAGGCATATTCTTGTCCAATTAGGGTTTTTAACCAATCTTGTGCATCCAATAGGTTTGTTTGTGTCATTGAATGATCAATTAGGTCATTTTCGTCCTCCCTAGGCTTATTCTTGTCCAATTAGTATTTTTAACCAATCTTGTGCATCCAATAAGTTCATTTGTGTCCTTGGATGATCAATTAGGACATTTTCGTCCTCCCTATGCATATTCTTGTCCAACTAGGGTTTTTAACCAATCTTGTGCATCCAATAGGTGTGTTTGTGTCTTTGGATGATCATTTAGGTCATTTTCGTCCTCCCTAGGCATATTCTTGTCCAGTTAGGGTTTTTAACCAATCTTGTGCATCCAATAGGTGTGTTTGTGTCGTTGGATGATCAATTGGGTCATTTTCGTCCTCCCTATGCTTATTCTTGTCCAATTAGGGTTTTTAACCAATCTTGTGCATCCAATAACTTTGTTTGTGTCATTGAATTAATATTTAGGTCATTTTCCTCCTCCCTAGGCATATTCTTGTCCAATTAGGGTTTTTAACCAATCTTGTGCATCCAATAGTTGTGTTTGTGTCATTGGATGATCAATTAGGTCATTTTCGTCCTTCCTAGGCATATTCTTGTCCAATTAGGGTTTTTAACCAATCTTGTGCATCCAATAGGTGTGTTTGTGTCATTGGATGATCAATTAGGTCATTTTCGTCCTCCCTATGCTTATTCTTGTCCAATTAGGGTTTTTAACTAAACTAGTGCATCCAATAGGTGTGTTTGTGTCATTGGATGATCAATTAGGTCATTTTCGTCCTCCCTAGGCTAATTCTTGTCCAATTAGGGTTTTTAACCAAACTTGTGCATCCAATAGGTGTGTTTGTGTCATTGGATGATCAATTAGGTCATTTTCGTCCCCCCTAGGCTTATTCTTGTCCAATTAGGGTTTTTAACCAATCTTGTGCTTCCAATAAATGTGTTTGTGTCATTGGATGATCAATTAGGTCATTTTCGTCCTTTCTTGGCATATTCTTGTCCAATTAGGGTTTTTAACCAGTCTTGTGCATCCAATAGGTGTGTTTGTGTCTTTGGATGATCAATTAGGTCATTTTTGTCCTCCCAAGGCTTATTCTTGTCCAATTAGGGTTTTTAACCAATCTTGTGCATCCAATAACTTTGTTTATGTCATTGAATTAATATTTTAGTCATTTTCCTCCTCCCTAGGCATATTCTTGTCCAATTAGGATTTTTAACCAATCTTGTGCATCCAATAGGTGTGTTTGTGTCATTGGATGATCATTTAGGTCATTTTCGTCCTCCCTAGGCTTATTCTTGTCCAATTAGGGTTTTTAACCAATCTTGTGCATCCAATAGGTGTGTTTGTGTCATTGGATGATCAATTAGGTCATTTTCGTCCTTCCTAGGCATATTCTTGTCCAATTAGGGTTTTTAACCAGTCTTGTGCATCCAATAGGTGTGTTTGTGTCTTTGGATGATCAATTAGGTCATTTTCGTCCTCCCAAGGCTTATTCTTGTCCAATTTGGGTTTTTAAACACTCTTGTGCATCCAATAACTTTGTTTATGTCATTGAATTAATATTTAGGTCATTTTCCTCCTCCCTAGGCATATTCTTGTCCAATTAGGATTTTTAACCAATCTTGTGCATCCAATAGGTGTGTTTGTGTCATTGGATGATCATTTAGGTCATTTTCGTCCTCCCTAGGCTTATTCTTGTCAAATTAGGGTTTTTAAACAATCTTGTGCATCCAATAAGTTCATTTGTGTCATTGGATGATCAATTAGGTCATTTTCGTCCTCCCTAGGCATATTCTTGTCCAACTAGGGTTTTTAACCAATCTTGTGCATCCAATAGGTGTGTTTGTGTCTATGGATGATCAATTAGGTCATTTTCGTCCTCCCTAGGCTTATTCTTGTCCAATTAGGGTTTTTAACCAATCTTGTGCATCCAATAGGTGTGTTTGTGTCATTGGATGATCAATTAGGTCATTTTCGTCCTCCCTAGGCTTATTATTGTCCAATTAGGGTTTTTTACCAATCTTGTGCATCCAATAAGTTCATTTGTGTCATTGGATGATCAATTAGGTCATTTTCGTCCTCCCTAGGCATATTCTTGTCCATCTTGGGTTTTAAACCAATCTTGTGCATCCAATAGGTGTGTTTGTGTCATTAGATGATCAATTAGGTCATTTTTGTCCTCCCTAGGCTTATTCTTGTCCAATTAGGGTTTTTAACCAATCTTGTGCATCCAATAGGTGTGTTTGTGTCATTGGATGATCAATTAGGTCATTTTCGTCCTCCCTAGGCTTATTCTTGTCCAATTAGGGTTTTTAACCAATCTTGTGCATCCAATAGGTGTGTTTGTGTCATTGGATGATCAATTAGGTCATTTTCGTCCTCCCTAGGCTTATTCTTGCCCAATTAGGATTTTTAACCAATCTTGTGCATCCAATAGGTGTGTTTGTGCCGTTGGATGATCAATTAGGTCATTTTCGTCCTCCCTAGGGTTATTCTTGTCCAATTAGGGTTTTTAACCAATCTTGTGCATCCAATAACTTTGTTTGTGTCATTGAATTAATATTTAGGTCATTTTCCTCCTCCCTAGGCATATTCTTGTCCAATTAGGGTTTTTAACCAATCTTGTGCATCTAATAGGTGTGTTTGTGTCATTGGATGATCAATTAGGTCATTTTCGTCCTCCCTAGGCTTATTCTTGTCCAATTAGGGTTTTTAACCAATCTTGTGCATCCAATAAGTTTGTTTGTGTCATTGAATTAATATTTAGGTCATTTTCGTCCTCCCTAGGCATATTCTTGCCCAATTAGGGTTTTTAACCAATCTTGTGCATCCAATAGGTGTGTTTGTGTTATTGGATGATCAATTAGGTCATTTTCGTCCTCCCTAGGCTTATTCTTGTCCAATTAGGGTTTTTAACCAATCTTGTGCATCCAATAACTTTGTTTGTGTCATTGAATTAATATTTAGGTCATTTTCCTCCTCCCTAGGCATATTCTTGTCCAATTAGGGTTTTTAACCAATCTTGTGCATCCAATAGGTGTGTTTGTGTCATTGGATGATCAATTAGGTAATTTTCGTCCTCCCTAGGCTTATTGTTGTCCAATTAGGGTTTTTAACCAATCTTGTGCATCCAATAAGTTTGTTTGTGTCATTGAATTAATATTTAGGTCATTTTCGTCCTCCCTAGGCATATTCTTGTCCAATTAGGGTTTTTAACCAATCTTGTACATCCAATAGGTGTGTTTGTGTCATTGGATGATCAATTAGGTCATTTTCGTCCTCCATAGGCTTATTCTTGTGCAATTAGGGTTTTTAACCAATCTTGTGCATCCAATAACTTTGTTTGTGTCATTGAATTAATATTTAGGTCATTTTCCTCCTCCCTAGGCATATTCTTGTCCAATTAGGGTTTTTAACCAATCTTGTGCATCCAATAGGTGTGTTTGTGTCATTGGATGATCAATTAGGTCATTTTCGTCCTCCCTAGGCTTATTCTTGTCCAATTAGGGTTTTTAACCAATCTTGTGCATCCAATAGGTGTGTTTGTGTCATTGGAAGATCAATTAGGTCACTTTCGTCCTCCCTAGGCTTATTCTTGTCCAATAAGGGTTTTTAACCAATCTTGTGCATCCAATAGTGTGTTTGTGTCATTGGATGATCAATTAGGTCATTTTGGTCCTCCCTAGGCTTATTCTTGTCCAATTAGGGTTTTTAACCAATCTTGTGCATCCAATAAGTTCATTTGTGTCATTGGATTAACATTTACGTCATTTTCATCCTCCCTAGGCATATTCTTGTCCAATTAGGGTTTTTAACCAATCTTGTGCATCCAATAGGTGTGTTTGTGTCATTGGATGATCAATTAGGTCATTTTCGTCCTCCCTATGCTTATTCTTGTCCAATTAGGGTTTTTAACCAATCTTCTGCATCCAATAAGTTGAGTTGTGTCATTGGATTAACATTTAGGTCATTTTCGTCCTCCCTAGGCTTATTCTTTTCCAATTAGGGTTTTTAACTAATCTTGTGCATCCAATAAGTTCATTTGTGTCATTGGATTAACATTTAGGTCATTTTCATCCTCCCTAGGCATATTCTTGTCCAATTAGGGTTTTTAACCAATCTTGTGCATCCAATAGGTGTGTTTGTGTCATTGGATGATCAATTAGGTCATTTTCGTCCTCCCTATGCTTATTCTTGTCCAATTAGGGTTTTTAACCAATCTTGTGCATCCAATAAGTTTGTTTGTTTCATTGAAATAATATTTAGGTCATTTTCGTCCTCCCTAGGCATATTCTTGTCCAATTAGGGTTTTTAACCAATCTTGTGCATCCAATAGGTGTGTTTGTGTCATTGGATGATCAATTAGGTCATTTTCGTCCTCCCTATGCTTATTCTTGTCCAATTAGGGTTTTTAACCAATCTTGTGCATCCAATAAGTTCATTTTTGTCATTGGATGATCAATTAGGTCATTTTCGTTCTTCCTAGGCATATTCTTGTCCAACTAGGATTTTTAACCAGTCTTGTGCATCCAATAGGTGTGTTTGTGTCATTGGATGATCAATTAGGTCATTTTCGTCCTCCCAAGGCTTATTCTTGTCCAATTAGGGTTTTTAACCAATCTTGTGCATCCAATAAGTTCATTTGTGTATTTGGATTAACATTTAGGTCATTTTCGTCCTCCCTAGGCATATTCTTGTCCAATTAGGGTTTTTAACCAATCTTGTGCTTCCAATAGGTGTGTTTGTGTCATTGAATTAATATTTAGGTCATTTTCGTCCTCCCTAGGCTTATTCTTGTCCAATTAGGGTTTTTAACCAATCTTGTGCATCCAATAAGTTTGTTTATGCCATTGAATTAATATTTAGGTCATTTTCGTCCTCCCTAGGCATATTCTTGTCCAATTAGGGTTTTTAACCAATCTTGTGCATCCAATAGGTGTGTTTGTGTCATTGGATGATCAATTAGGTCATTTTCGTCCTTCCAAGGCATATTCTTGTCCAATTAGGGTTTTTAATCAGTCTTGTGCATCCAATAGGTGTGTTTGTGTCATTGGACGATCAATTAGGTCATTTTCGTCCTCCCAAGGCTTATTCTTGTCCAATTGGGGTTTTTAACCAATCTTGTGCATCCAATAAGTTCATTTGTGTCATTGGATTAACATTTAGGTCATTCTCATCCTCCCTAGGCATATTCTTCTCCAATTAGGGTTTTTAACCAATCTTGTGCATCCAATAGGTGTGTTTGTGTCATTGGATGATCAATTAGGTCATTTTCGTCCTCCCTAGGCTTATTCTTGTCCAATTAGGGTTTTTAACCAATCTTGTGCATCCAATAACATTGTTTGTGTCATTAAATTAATATTTAGGTCATTTTCCTCCTCCCTAGGCATATTCTTGTCCAATTAGGGTTTTTAACCAATCTTGTGCATCCAATAGGTGTGTTTGTGTCATTGGATGATCAATTAGGTCATTTTCGTCCTTCCTAGGCATATTCTTGTCCAATTAGGGTTTTTAACCAGTCTTGTGCATCCAATAGGTGTGTTTGTGTCATTTGATGATCAATTAGGTCATTTTCGTACTCCCTAGGCTTATTCTTACCCAATTAGGGTTTTTAACCAATCTTGTGCATCCAATAAGATGAGTTGTGTCATTGGATTAACATTTAGGTCATTTTCGTCCTCCCTAGGCTTATTCTTGTCCAATTAGGGTTTTTAACCAATCTTGTGCATCCAATAAGTTTGTTTGTGTCATTGAATTAATATTTAGGTCATTTTCGTCCTCCCTAGGCATATTCTTACCCAGTTAGGGTTTTTAACAAATCTTGTTCATCCAATAGGTGTGTTTGTGTCATTGAATGATCAATTAGGTCATTTTCGTCCTCCCTAGGCTTATTCTTGTCCAATTAGGATTTTTAACCAATCTTGTGCATCCAATAAGTTCATTTGTGTCATTGGATGATCAATTAGGTCATTTTTGTCCTCCCTAGGCATATTTTGGTCCAACTAGGGTTTTTAACCAATCTTGTGCATCCAATAGGTGTGTTTGTGTCATAGAATGATCAATAAGGTCATTTTCGTCCTCCCAAGGCTTATTCTTGTCCAATTAGGGTTTTTAACCAATCTTGTGCATCCAATAAGTTCATTTGTGTCATTGGATTAACATTTAGGTCATTTTCGTCCCCCTTAGGCATATTCTTGTCCAATTAGGATTTTTAACCAATCTTGTGCATCCAATAGGTGTGTTTGTGTCATTGGATGATCAATTTGGTCATTTGTGTCCTCCCTAGGCTTATTCTTGCCCAATTAGGGTTTTTAACCAATCTTGTGCATCCAATAAGTTGAGTTGTGTCATTGGATTAACATATAGGTCATTTTCGTCCTCCCTAGGCTTATTCTTGTCCAATTACGGTTTTTAACCAATCTTGTGCATCCAATAAGTTTGTTTGTGTCATTGAATTAATATTTAGGTCATTTTCGTCCTCCCTAGGCATATTCTTATCCAGTTAGGGTTTTTAACCAATCTTGTGCATCCCATAGGTGTGTTTGTGTCATTGGATGATCAATTAGGTCATTTTCGTCCTCCCTAGGCTTATTCTTGTCCAATTAGGATTTTTAACCAATCTTGTGCATCCAATAAGTTCATTTGTGTCATTGGATTAACATTTAGGTCATTTTCGTCATCCCTAGGCACATTCTTGTCCAATTAGGGTTTTTAACCAATCTTGTGCATCCAATAGGTGTGTTTGTGTCATTGAATGATCAATTAGGTCATTTTCGTCCTCCCTAGGCTTATTCTTGTCCAATTAGGATTTTTAACCAATCTTTTGCATCCAATAAGTTCATTTGTGTCATTGGATGATCAATTAGGTCATTTTCGTCCTCCCTAGGCATGTTTTTGTCCAACTAGGGTTTTTAACCAATCTTGTGCATCCAATAGGTGTGTTTGTGTGTTTGGATGATCAATTAGGTCATTTTCGTCCTCCCTAGGCTTATTCTTGTCCAATTAGGGTTTTAAACCAATCTTGTGCATCCAATAGGTGTGTTTGTGTCATTGGATGATCAATTAGGTCATTTTCGTCCTCCCTAGGCTTATTCTTGTCCAATTAGGGTTTTTTACCAATCTTGTGCATCCAATAGGTGTGTTTGTGTCATTGAATTAATATTTAGGTCATTTTCGTCCTCCCTAGGCTTATTCTTGTCCAATTATGGTTTTTAACCAATCTTGTGCATCCAATAAGTTCATTTGTGTCATTGGATTAACATTTAGGTCATTTTCGTCCTCCCTAGGCTTATTCTTGTCCAATTAGGGTTTTTAACCAATCTTGTGCATCCAATAAGTTAGTTTGTGTCATTGAATTAATATTTAGGTCATTTTCGTCCTCCCTAGGCATATTCTTGTCCAGTTAGGGTTTTTAACCAATCTTGTGCATCCAATAGGTGTGTTTGTGTCATTGGATGAGCAATTGGGTCATTTTCGTCCTCCCTATGCTTATTCTTGTCCAATTAGGGTTTTTAACCAACCTTGTGCATCCAATAACTTTGTTTGTGTCATTGAATTAATATTTAGGTCATTTTCCTCCTCCCTAGGCATATTCTTGTCCAATTAGGGTTTTTAACCAATCTTGTGCATCCAATAGGTGTGTTTGTGTCATTGGATGATCAATTAGGTCATTTTCGTCCTTCCTAGGCATATTCTTGTCCAACTAGGGTTTTTAACCAGTCTTGTGCATCCAATAGGTGTGTTTGTGTCATTGGATGATCAATTAGGTCATTTTCTTCCTCCCAAGGCTTATTCTTGTCCAATTTGGGTTTTTAACCAATCTTGTGCATCCAATAAGTTCATTTGTGTCATTGGATTAACATTTAGGTCATTTTCGTCCTCCCTAGGCTTATTCTTGTCCAATTATGGTTTTTAACCAATCTTGTGCATCCAATAAGTTCATTTGTGTCATTGGATTAACATTTAGGTCATTTTCGTCCTCCCTAGGCTTATTCTTGTCCAATTAGGGTTTTTAACCAATCTTGTGCATCCAATAGGTGTGTTTGTGTCATTGGATGATCAATTGGGTCATTTTCGTCCTCCCTATGCTTATTCTTGTCCAATTAGGGTTTTTAACCAATCTTGTGCATCCAATAACTTTGTTTGTGTCATTGAATTAATATTTAGGTCATTTTCGTCCTCCCTAGGCATATTCTTGTCCAGTTAGGGTTTTTAACCAATCTTGTGCATCCAATAGGTGTGTTTGTGTCATTGGATGATCAATTAGGTCATTTTCTTCCTCCCTAGGCTTATTCTTGTCCAATTAGGGTTTTTAACCAATCTTGTGCATCAAATAAGTTCATTAGTGTCATTGGATTATCAATTAGGTCATTTTCGTCCTCCCTAGGCATGTTCTTGTCCAACTAGGGTTTTTAACCAATCTTGTGCATCCAATAGGTGTGTTTGTGTCATTGGATGATCAATTAGGTCATTTTCGTCCTCCCTAGGCTTATTCTTGTCCAATTAGGGTTTTTAACCAATCTTGTGCATCCAATAAGTTTGTTTGTGTCATTGAATTAATATTTAGGTCATTTTCGTCCTCCCTAGGCATATTCTTTTACAATTAGGGTTTTTAACCAATCTTGTGCATCCAATAGGTGTGTTTGTTGCAATGGATGATCAATTAGGTCATTTTCGTCCTCCCTAGGCTTATTCTTGTCCAATTAGGGTTTTTAACCAATCTTGTGCATCCAATAGGTGTGTTTGTGTCATTGGATGATCAATTAGGTCATTTTCGTCCTCCCAAGGTTATTCTTGTCCAATTAGGGTTTTTAACCAATCTTGTGCATCCAATAGGTGTGTTTGTGTCATTGGATGATCAATTAGGTCATTTTCGTCCTCCCTAGGCTTATTCTTGTCCAATTAGGGTTTTTAACCAATCTTGTGCATCCAATAGGTGTGTTTGTTTCATTGGATGATCAATTAGGTCTATTTCGTCCTCCCTAGGCTTATTCTTGTCCAATTAGGGTTTTTAACCAATCTTGTGCTCCAATAGGTGTGTTTGTTTCATTGGATGATCAATTAGGTCTTTTTCGTCCTCCCTAGGCTTATTCTTGTCCAATTAGGGTTTTTAACCAATCTTGTGCATCCAATAACTTTGTTTGTGTCATTGAATTAATATTTAGGTCATTTTCGTCCTCCCTAGGCATATTCTTGTCCAATTAGGGTTTTTAACCAATCTTGTGCATCCAATAGGTGTGTTTGTGTCAATTGATGAACAATTAGATCATTTTCGTCCTCCCTAGGCTTATTCTTGTCCAATTAGGGTTTTTAACCAATCTTGTGCATCCAATAAGTTCATTTGTGTCATTGGATTAACATTTAGGCCATTTTCGTCCTCCCTAGGCATATTCTTGTCCAATTAGGGTTTTTAACCAATCTTGTGCATCCAATAGGTGTGTTTGTGTCATTGGATGATCAATTAGGTCATTTTCGTCCTCCCTATGCTTATTCTTGTCCAATTAGGGTTTTTAACCAATCTTGTGCATCCAATAAGTTCATTTGTTTCATTGGATGATCAATTAGGTCATTTTCGTCCTCCCTAGGCATATTCTTGTCCAATTAGGGTTTTTAACCAATCTTGTGCATCCAATAGGTGTGTTTGTGTCATTGGATGATCAATTAGGTCATTTTCGTCCTCCCTAGGCATATTCTTGTCCAATTAGGGTTTTTAACCAATCTTGTGCATCCAATAGGTTGAGTTGTGTCATTGGATTAACATTTAGGTCATTTTCGTCCTCCCTAGGCATATTCTTGTCCAATTAGGGTTTTTAACCAATCTTGTGCATCCAATAGGTGTGTTTGTGTCATTGGATGATCAATTAGGTCATTTTCGTCCTCCCTATGCTTATTCTTGTCCAATTAGGGTTTTTAACCAATCTTGTGCATCCAATAAGTTCATTTGTGTCATTGGACGATCAATTAGGTCATTTTCGTCCTCCCTAGGCATATTCTTGTCCAATTAGGGTTTTTAACCAATCTTGTGCATCCAATAGGTGTGTTTGTGTCATTGGATGATCAATTAGGTCATTTTCGTCCTCCCTAGATTTATTCTTGTCCAATTAGGGTTTTTAACCAATCTTGTGCATCCAATAGGTGTGTTTGTGTCATTGGATGATCAATTAGGTCATTTTGGTCCTCCCTAGGCTTATTCTTGTCCAATTAGGGTTTTTAACCAATCTTGTGCATCCAATAAGTTCATTTGTGTCATTGGATTAACATTTACGTCATTTTCATCCTCCCTAGGCATATTCTTGTCCAATTAGGGTTTTTAACCAATCTTGTGCATCCAATAGGTGTGTTTGTGTCATTGGATGATCAATTAGGTCATTTTCGTCCTCCCTATGCTTATTCTTGTCCAATTAGGGTTTTTAACCAATCTTGTGCATCCAATAAGTTTGTTTGTTTCATTGAATTAATATTTAGGTCATTTTCGTCCTCCCTAGGCATATTCTTGTCCAATTAGGGTTTTTAACCAATCTTGTGCATCCAATAGGTGTGTGTGTGTCATTGGATGATCAATTAGGTCATTTTCGCCTTCCCTAGGCTTATTCTTGTCCAATTAGGGTTTTTAACCAATCTTGTGCATCCAATAGGTGTGTTTGTGTCATTGGAAGATCAATTAGGCCATTTTCGTCCTCCCTAGGCTTATTCTTGTCCAATAAGGGTTTTTAACCAATCTTGTGCATCCAATAGTGTGTTTGTGTCATTGGATGATCAATTAGGTCATTTTGGTCCTCCCTAGGCTTATTCTTGTCCAATTAGGGTTTTTAACCAATCTTGTGCATCCAATAAGTTCATTTGTGTCATTGGATTAACATTTACGTCATTTTCATCCTCCCTAGGCATATTCTTGTCCAATTAGGGTTTTTAACCAATCTTGTGCATCCAATAGGTGTGTTTGTGTCATTGGATGATCAATTAGGTCATTTTCGTCCTCCCTATGCTTATTCTTGTCCAATTAGGGTTTTTAACCAATCTTGTGCATCCAATAACTTTGTTTGTGTCATTGAATTAATATTTAGGTCATTTTCCTCCACCCTAGGCATATTCTTGTCCAATTAGGGTTTTTAACCAATCTTGTGCATCCAATAGGTGTGTTTGTGTCATTGGATGATCAATTAGGTCATTTTCGTCCTTCCTAGGCATATTCTTGTCCAATTAGGGTTTTTAACCAGTCTTGTGCATCCAGTAGGTGTGTTTGTGTCATTGGATGATCAATTAGGTCATTTTCTTCCTCCCAAGGCTTATTCTTGTCCAATTAGGGTTTTTAACCAATCTTGTGCATCCAATAAGTTCATTTGTGTCATTGGATTAACATTTAGGTCATTTTCGTCATCCCTAGGCACATTCTTGTCCAATTAGGGTTTTTAACCAATCTTGTGCATCCAATAGGTGTGTTTGTGTCATTGAATGATCAATTAGGTCATTTTCGTCCTCCCTAGGCTTATTCTTGTCCAATTAGGATTTTTAACCAATCTTTTGCATCCAATAAGTTCATTTGTGTCATTGGATGATCAATTAGGTCATTTTCGTCCTCCCTAGGCATGTTTTTGTCCAACTAGGGTTTTTAACCAATCTTGTGCATCCAATAGGTGTGTTTGTGTGTTTGGATGATCAATTAGGTCATTTTCGTCCCCCCTAGGCTTATTCTTGTCCAATTAGGGTTTTAAACCAATCTTGTGCATCCAATAGGTGTGTTTGTGTCATTGGATGATCAATTAGGTCATTTTCGTCCTCCCTAGGCTTATTCTTGTCCAATTAGGGTTTTTTACCAATCTTGTGCATCCAATAGGTGTGTTTGTGTCATTGAATTAATATTTAGGTCATTTTCGTCCTCCCTAGGCTTATTCTTGTCCAATTATGGTTTTTAACCAATCTTGTGCATCCAATAAGTTCATTTGTGTCATTGGATTAACATTTAGGTCATTTTCGTCCTCCCTAGGCTTATTCTTGTCCAATTAGGGTTTTTAACCAATCTTGTGCATCCAATAAGTTAGTTTGTGTCATTGAATTAATATTTAGGTCATTTTCGTCCTCCCTAGGCATATTCTTGTCCAGTTAGGGTTTTTAACCAATCTTGTGCATCCAATAGGTGTGTTTGTGTCATTGGATGAGCAATTGGGTCATTTTCGTCCTCCCTATGCTTATTCTTGTCCAATTAGGGTTTTTAACCAACCTTGTGCATCCAATAACTTTGTTTGTGTCATTGAATTAATATTTAGGTCATTTTCCTCCTCCCTAGGCATATTCTTGTCCAATTAGGGTTTTTAACCAATCTTGTGCATCCAATAGGTGTGTTTGTGTCATTGGATGATCAATTAGGTCATTTTCGTCCTTCCTAGGCATATTCTTGTCCAACTAGGGTTTTTAACCAGTCTTGTGCATCCAATAGGTGTGTTTGTGTCATTGGATGATCAATTAGGTCATTTTCTTCCTCCCAAGGCTTATTCTTGTCCAATTTGGGTTTTTAACCAATCTTGTGCATCCAATAAGTTCATTTGTGTCATTGGATTAACATTTAGGTCATTTTCGTCCTCCCTAGGCTTATTCTTGTCCAATTATGGTTTTTAACCAATCTTGTGCATCCAATAAGTTCATTTGTGTCATTGGATTAACATTTAGGTCATTTTCGTCCTCCCTAGGCTTATTCTTGTCCAATTAGGGTTTTTAACCAATCTTGTGCATCCAATAGGTGTGTTTGTGTCATTGGATGATCAATTGGGTCATTTTCGTCCTCCCTATGCTTATTCTTGTCCAATTAGGGTTTTTAACCAATCTTGTGCATCCAATAACTTTGTTTGTGTCATTGAATTAATATTTAGGTCATTTTCGTCCTCCCTAGGCATATTCTTGTCCAGTTAGGGTTTTTAACCAATCTTGTGCATCCAATAGGTGTGTTTGTGTCATTGGATGATCAATTAGGTCATTTTCTTCCTCCCTAGGCTTATTCTTGTCCAATTAGGGTTTTTAACCAATCTTGTGCATCAAATAAGTTCATTAGTGTCATTGGATTATCAATTAGGTCATTTTCGTCCTCCCTAGGCATGTTCTTGTCCAACTAGGGTTTTTAACCAATCTTGTGCATCCAATAGGTGTGTTTGTGTCATTGGATGATCAATTAGGTCATTTTCGTCCTCCCTAGGCTTATTCTTGTCCAATTAGGGTTTTTAACCAATCTTGTGCATCCAATAAGTTCATTTGTGTCATTGGATGATAAATTTGGTCATTTTCGTCCTCCATAGGCATATTCTTGTCCAACTAGGGTTTTAAACCAATCTTGTGCATCCAATAGGTGTGTTTGTGTCATTGGATGATCAATTAGGTCATTTTCGTCCTCCCTAGGCTTATTCTTGTCCAATTAGGGTTTTTAACCAATCTTGTGCATCCAATAGGTGTGTTTGTGTCATTGGATGATCAATTAGGTCATTTTCGTCCTCCCTAGGCTTATTCTTGTCCAATTAGGGTTTTTAACCAATCTTGTGCATCCAATAACTTTGTTTGTGTCATTGAATTAATATTTTGGTCATTTTCGTCCTCCCTAGGCATGTTCTTGTCCAACTAGGGTTTTTAACCAATCTTGTGCATCCAATTGGTGTGTTTGTGTCATTGGATGATCAATTAGGTCATTTTCGTCCTCCCTAGGCTTATTCTTGTCCAATTAGGGTTTTTAACCAATCTTGTGCATCCAATAGGTGTGTTTGTGTCATTGGATGATCAATTAGGTCATTTTCGTCCTCCCTAGGCTTATTCTTGTCCAATTAGGGTTTTTAACCAATCTTGTTCATCCAATAAGTGTGTTTGTGTCATTGGATGATCAATTAGGTCATTTTCGTCCTCCCTAGGCTTATTCTTGTCCAATTAGGGTTTTTAACCAATCTTGTGCATCCAATAGGTGTGTTTGTGTCATTGGATGATCAATTAGGTCATTTTCGTCCTCCCTAGGCTTATTCTTGTGCAATTAGGATTTTTAACCAATCTTGTGCATGCAATAAGTTCATTTGTGTCATTGAATGATCAATTAGGTCATTTTCGTCCTCCCTAGGCTTATTCTTGTCCAATTAGGGTTTTTAACCAATCTTGTGCATCCAATAGGTGTGTTTGTGTCATTGGATGATCAATTAGGTCATTTTCGTCCTCCCTAGGCTTATTCTTGCCCAATTAGGGTTTTTAACCAATCTTGTGCATTCAATAAGTTGAGTTGTGTCATTGGATTAGCATTTAGGTCATTTTCATCCTCCCTAGGCTTATTCTTGTCCAATTAGGGTTTTTAACCAATCTTGTGCATCCAATAAGTTCATTTGTGTCATTGGATTAACATTTAGGTCATTTTCGTCCTCCCTAGGCATATTCTTGTCCAATTAGGGTTTTTAACCAATCTTGTGCATCCAATAGGTGTGTTTGTGTCATTGGATGATCAATTAGGTCATTTTCGTCCTCCCTATGCTTATTCTTGTCCAATTAGGGTTTTTAACCAATCTTGTGCATCCAATAAGTTCATTTGTGTCTTTGGATGATCAATTAGGTCATTTTCGTCCTCCCTAGGCATATTCTTGTCCAACTAGGGTTTTTAACCAATCTTGTGCATCCAATAGGTGTGTTTGTGTCATTGGATGATCAATTAGGTCATTTTCATCCTCCCTATGCTTATTCTTGTCCAATTACGGTTTTTAACCAATCTTGTGCATCCAATAGGTGTGTTTGTGTCATTGGATGATCAATTAGGTCATTTTCGTCCTCCCTAGGCATATTCTTGTCCAACTAGGGTTTTTAACCAATCTTGTGCATCCAATAGGTGTGTTTGTGTCATTACATGATCAATTAGGTCATTTTCGTCCTCCCTAGGCTTATTCTTGTCCAATTAGGGTTTTTAACCAATCTTGTGCATCCAATAGGTGTGTTTGTGTCATTGGATGATCAATTAGGTCATTTTCGTCCTCCCTAGGCTTATTATTGTCCAATTAGGGTTTTTTACCAATCTTGTGCATCCAATAAGTTCATTTGTGTCATTGGATGATCAATTAGGTCATTTTCGTCCTCCCTAGGCATATTCTTGTCCATCTTGGGTTTTAAACCAATCTTGTGCATCCAATAGGTGTGTTTGTGTCATTAGATGATCAATTAGGTCATTTTTGTCCTCCCTAGGCTTATTCTTGTCCAATTAGGGTTTTTAACCAATCTTGTGCATCCAATAGGTGTGTTTGTGTCATTGGATGATCAATTAGGTCATTTTCGTCCTCCCTAGGCTTATTCTTGTCCAATTAGGGTTTTTAACCAATCTTGTGCATCCAATAGGTGTGTTTGTGTCATTGGATGATCAATTAGGTCATTTTCGTCCTCCCTAGGCTTTTTCTTGTCCAATTAGGGTTTTTAACCAATCTTGTGCATCCAACAAGTTTGTTTATGTCATTGAATTAATATTTAGGTCATTTTCGTCCTCCCTAGGCATATTCTTGTCCAATTAGGGTTTTTAACCAATCTTGTGCATCCAATAGGTGTGTTTGTGTCATTGGAAGATCAATTAGGTCATTTTCGTCATCCCTAGGCTTATTCTTGTCCAATTAGGGTTTTTAACTAATATTGTGCATCCAATAAGTTCATTTGTGTCATTGGATGATCAATGAGGTCATTTCCGTCCTCCCTAGGCATATTCTTGTCCAATTAGGGTTTTTAACCAATCTTGTGCATCCAATAGGTGTGTTTGTATCATTGAATGATCAATTAGGTCATTTTCGTCCTCTCTAGGCTTATTTTTGTCCAATTAGGGTTTTTAACAAATCTTGTGCATCCAATAGGTGTGTTTGTGTCATTGGATGATCAATTAGGTCATTTTCGTCCTCTCTAGGCATATTCTTGTCCAATTAAGGTTTTTAACCAATCTTGTGCATCCAATAGGTGTGTTTGTGGCAATGGACGATCAATTAGGTCATTTTCGTCCTCCCTAGGCTTATTCTTGTCCAATTAGGGTTTTTAACCAATCTTGTGCATCCAATAGGTGTGTTTGTGTCATTGGATGATCAATTAGGTCATTTTCGTCCTCCCTAGGCTTATTCTTGTCCAATTAGGGTTTTTAACCAATCTTGTGCATCCAATAACTTTGTTTGTGTCATTGAATTAATATTAATGTCATTTTCGTCCTCCCTAGGCATATTCTTGTCCAATTAGGGTTTTTAACCAATCTTGTGCATCCAATAAGTTGAGTTGTGTCATTGGATTAACATTTAGGTCATTTTCGTCCTCCCTAGGCATATTCTTGTCCAATTAGGGTTTTTAACCAATCTGGTGCATCCAATAGGTGTGTTTGTGTCATTGGATGATCAATTAGGTCATTTTCGTCATCCCTAGGCTTATTCTTGTCCAATTAGGGTTTTTAACCAATGTTGTGCATCCAATAAGTTCGTTTGTGTCATTGAATTAACATTTAGGTCATTTTCGTCGTCCCTAGGCATATTCTAGTCTAATTAGGGTTTTTAACCAATCTTGTGCATCCAATAAGTTTGTTTGTGTCATTGAATTAATATTTAGGTCATTTTCGTCCTCCCTAGGCATATTCTTGTCCAATTAGGGTTTTTAACCAATCTTGTGCATCCAATAGGTGTGTTTGTGTCATTGGATGATCAATTAGGTCATTTTCGTCCTCCCTATGCTTATTCTTGTCCAATTAGGGTTTTTAACCAATCTTGTGCATCCAATAACTTTGTTTGTCTCATTGAATTAATATTAATGTCATTTCCGTCCTCCCTAGGCATATTCTTGTCCAATTAGGGTTTTTAACCAATCTTGTGCATCCAATAAGTTGAGTTGTGTCATTGGATTAACATTTAGGTCATTTTCGTCCTCCCTAGGCATATTCTTGTCCAATTAGGGTTTTTAACCAATCTTGTGCATCCAATAGGTGTGTTTGTGTCATTGGATGATCAATTAGGTCATTTTCGTCCTCCCTATGGTTATTCTTGTCCAATTAGGGTTTTTAACCAATCTTGTGCATCCAATAAGTTTGTTTGTTTCATTGAATTAATATTTAGATCAATTTCGTCCTCCCTATGCATATTCTTGCCCAATTAGGGTTTTTAACCAATCTTGTGCATCCAATAAGTTTGTTTGTTTCATTGAATTAATATTTAGATCATTTTCGTCCTCCCTATGCATATTCTTGCCCAATTAGGGTTTTTAACCAATCTTGTGCATCCAATAGGTGTGTTTTTGTCATTGGATGATCAATTAGGTCATTTTCGTCCTCCCTAGGCTTATTCTTGTCCAATTAGGGTTTTTAACCAATCTTGTGCATCCAATAGGTGTGTTTGTGTCATTGGATGATCAATTAGGTCATTTTCGTCCTCCCTAGGCTTATTCTTGTCCAATTAGGGTTTTTAACCAATCTTGTGCATCCAATAAGTTCATTTGTGTCATTGGATGATCAATTAGGTCATTTTCGTCCTCCCTAGCTATATTCTTGTCCAACTAGGGTTTTTAACCAATCTTGTGCATCCAATAGATGTGTTTGTGTCTTTGGATGATCAATTAGGTCATTTTCGTCCTCCCTAGGCTTATTCTTGTCCAATTAGGGTTTTTAACCAATCTTGTGCATCCAATAGGTGTGTTTGTGTCATTGGATGATCAATTAGGTCATTTTCGTCCTCCCTAGGCATATTCTTGTCCAATTAGGGTTTTTAACCAATCTTGTGCATCCAATAAGATGAGTTGTGTCATTGGATTAACATTTAGGTCATTTTCGTCCTCCCTAGGCTTATTCTTGTCCAATTAGGGTTTTTAACCAATCTTGTGCATCCAATAAGTTTGTTTGTGTCATTGAATTAATATTTAGGTCATTTTCGTCCTCCCTAGGCATATTCTTACCCAGTTAGGGTTTTTAACAAATCTTGTTCATCCAATAGGTGTGTTTGTGTCATTGAATGATCAATTAGGTCATTTTCGTCCTCCCTAGGCTTATTCTTGTCCAATTAGGATTTTTAACCAATCTTGTGCATCCAATAAGTTCATTTGTGTCATTGGATGATCAATTAGGTCATTTTTGTCCTCCCTAGGCATATTTTTGTCCAACTAGGGTTTTTAACCAATCTTGTGCATCCAATAGGTGTGTTTGTGTCATAGAATGATCAATAAGGTCATTTTCGTCCTCCCAAGGCTTATTCTTGTCCAATTAGGGTTTTTAACCAATCTTGTGCATCCAATAAGTTCATTTGTGTCATTGGATTAACATTTAGGTCATTTTCGTCCCCCTTAGGCATATTCTTGTCCAATTAGGATTTTTAACCAATCTTGTGCATCCAATAGGTGTGTTTGTGTCATTGGATGATCAATTTGGTCATTTGTGTCCTCCCTAGGCTTATTCTTGCCCAATTAGGGTTTTTAACCAATCTTGTGCATCCAATAAGTTGAGTTGTGTCATTGGATTAACATATAGGTCATTTTCGTCCTCCCTAGGCTTATTCTTGTCCAATTACGGTTTTTAACCAATCTTGTGCATCCAATAAGTTTGTTTGTGTCATTGAATTAATATTTAGGTCATTTTCGTCCTCCCTAGGCATATTCTTATCCAGTTAGGGTTTTTAACCAATCTTGTGCATCCCATAGGTGTGTTTGTGTCATTGGATGATCAATTAGGTCATTTTCGTCCTCCCTAGGCTTATTCTTGTCCAATTAGGATTTTTAACCAATCTTGTGCATCCAATAAGTTCATTTGTGTCATTGGATTAACATTTAGGTCATTTTCGTCCTCCCTAGGCACATTCTTGTCCAATTAGGATTTTTAACCAATCTTGTGCATCCAATAGGTGTGTTTGTGTCATTGAATGATCAATTAGGTCATTTTCGTCCTCCCTAGGCTTATTCTTCTCCAATTAGGATTTTGAACCAATCTTGTGCATCCAATAAGTTCATTTGTGTCATTGGATGATCAATTAGGTCATTTTCGTCCTCCCTAGGCATATTTTTGTCCAACTAGGGTTTTTAACCAATCTTGTGCATCCAATAGGTGTGTTTGTGTCTTTGGATGATCAATTAGGTCATTTTCGTCCTCCCTAGGCTTATTCTTGTCCAATTAGGGTTTTAAACCAATCTTGTGCATCCAATAGGTGTGTTTGTGTCATTGGATGATCAATTAGGTCATTTTCGTCCTCCCTATGCTTATTCTTGTCCAATTAGGGTTTTTAACCAATCTTGTGCATCCAATAACTTTGTTTGTGTCATTGAATTAATATTAAGGTCATTTTTGTGTTTGTGTCATTGGATGATCAATTAGGTCATTTTCTTCCTCCCAAGGCTTATTCTTGTCCAATTAGGGTTTTTAACCAATCTTGTGCATCCAATAAGTTCATTTGTACTATTGGATTAACATTTAGGTCATTTTCGTCATCCCTAGGCACATTCTTGTCCAATTAGGGTTTTTAACCAATCATGTGCATCCAATAGGTGTGTTTGTGTCATTGAATGATCAATTAGGTCATTTTCGTCCTCCCTAGGCTTATTCTTGTCCAATTAGGATTTTTAACCAATCTTGTGCATCCAATAAGTTCATTTGTGTCATTGGATGATCAATTAGGTCATTTTCGTCCTCCCTAGGCATATTTTTGTCCAACTAGGGTTTTTAACCAATCTTGTGCATCCAATAGGTGTGTTTGTGTCTTTGGATGATCAATTAGGTCATTTTCGTCCTCCCTAGGCTTATTCTTGTCCAATTAGGGTTTTAAACCAATCTTGTGCATCCAATAGGTGTGTTTGTGTCATTGGATGATCAATTAGGTCATTTTCGTCCTCCCTATGCTTATTCTTGTCCAATTAGGGTTTTTAACCAATCTTGTGCATCCAATAGGTGTGTTTCTATCATTGGATGATCAATTAGGTCATTTTCGTCCTCCCTAGGCTTATTCTTGTCCAATTAGGGTTTTTAACCAATCTTGTGCATCCAATAAGTTCATTTGTGGCATTGGATTAACATTTAGGTCATTTTCGTCCTCCCTAGGCATATTCTTGTCCAATTAGGGTTTTTAACCAATCTTGTGCATTCAATAGGTGTGTTTGTGTCATTGGATGATCAATTAGGTCATTTTCGTCCTCCCTAGGCTTATTCTTGTCCAATTAGGGTTTTTAACCAATCTTTTGCATCCAATAAGTTCATTTGTGTCATTGGATGATCAATTAGGTCATTTTCGTCCTCCCTAGGCATATTCTTGTCCAACTAGGGTTTTAAACCAATCTTGTGCATCCAATAGGTGTGTTTGTGTCATTGGATGATCAATTAGGTCATTTTCGTCCTCCCTAGGCTTATTCTTGTCCAATTAGGGTTTTTAACCAATCTTGTGCATCCAATAGGTGTGTTTGTGTCATTGGATGATCAATTAGGTCATTTTCGTCCTCCCTAGGCTTATTCTTGTGCAATTTGGGTTTTTAACCAATCTTGTGCATCCAATAAATTCATTTGTGTCATTGGATGATCAATTAGGTCATTTTCGTCCTCCCTAGGCATATTCTTGTCCAACTAGGGTTTTAAACCAATCTTGTGCATCCAATAGGTGTGTTTGTGTCATTGGATGATCAATTAGGTCATTTTCGTCCTCCCTAGGCTTATTCTTGTCCAATTAGGGTTTTTAACCAATCTTGTGCATCCAATAGGTGTGTTTGTGTCATTGAATTAATATTTAGGTCATTTTCGTCCTCCCTAGGCATATTCTTGTCCAATTAGGGTTTTTAACCAGTCTTGTGCATCCAATAAGTTTATTTGTGTCATTGGATTAACATTTATGTCATTTTCGTCCTCCCTAGGCATATTCTTGTCCAATTAGGGTTTTTAACCAATCTTGTGCATCCAATAGGTGTGTTTGTGTCATTGGATGATCAATTAGGTCATTTTCGTCCTCCTTAGGCTTATTCTTGTCCAGTTAGGGTTTTTAACCAATCTTGTGCATCCAATAAGTTCATTTGTGTCATTGGATTAACATTTAGGTCATTTTCGTCCTCCCTAGGCATATTCTTGTCCAATTAGGGTTTTTAACCAATCTTGTGCATCCAATATGTGTGTTTGTGCCATTGGATGATCAATTAGGTCATTTTCGTCCTCCCTAGGCTTATTCTTGTCCAATTATGGTTTTTAACCAATCTTGTGCATCCAATAGGTGTGTTTGTGTCATTGGATGATCAATTAGGTCATTTTCGTCCTCCCTAGGCTTATTCTTGTCCAATTAGGGTTTTTAACCAATCTTGTGCATCCAATAGGTGTGTTTGTGTCATTGAATTAATATTTAGGTCATTTTCGTCCTCCCAAGGCATATCCTTGTCCAATTAGGGTTTTTAACCAATCTTGTGCATCCAATAGGTGTGTTTGTGTCATTGGATGATCAATTAGGTCATTTTCGTCCTCCCTAGGCTTATTCTTGTCCAATTATGGTTTTTAACCAATCTTGATCATCCAATAAGTTCATTTGTGTTATTGGATTAACATTTAGGTCATATTCGTCCTCCCTAGGCATATTCTTGTCCAATTAGGGTTTTTAACCAATCTTGTGCATCCAATAGGTGTGTTTGTGTCATTGGATGAACAATTAGGTCATTTTCGTCCTCCCTAGGCATATTCTTGTCCAGTTAGGGTTTTTAACCAATCTTGTGCATCCAATAGATGTGTTTGTGTCATTGGATGATCAATTAGGTCATTTCCGTCCTCCCTAGGCTTATTCTTGCCCAATTAGGGTTTTTAACCAATCTTGTGCATCCAATAACTTTGTTTGTGTCATTGAATTAATATTTAGGTCATTTTCGTCCTCCCTAGGCATATTCTTGTCCAATTAGGGTTTTTAACCAATCTTGTGCATCCAATAGGTGTGTTTGTGTCATTGGATGATCAATTAGGTCATTTTCGTCCTTCCTAGGCTTATTCTTGTCCCATTAGGGTTTTTAACCAATCTTGTGCATCCAATAAGTTCATTTGTGTCATTGGATTAACATTTAGGTCATTTTCGTCCTCCCTAGGCATATTCTTGTCCAATTAGGGTTTTTAACCAATCTTGTGCATCCAATAGGTGTGTTTGTGTCATTGGATGATCAATTTGGTCATTTTCGTCCTTTCTATGCTTATTCTTGTCCAATTAGGGTTTTTAACCAATCTTGTGCATCCAATAAGTTCATTTGTGTCCTTGGATGATCAATTAGGTCATTTTCGTCCTCCCTAGGCATATTCTTGTCCAACTAGGGTTTTTAACCAATCTTGTGCATCCAATAGGTGTGTTTGTGTCATTGGATGATCAATTAGGTCATTTTCGTCCTCCCTAGGCTTATTCTTGTCCAATTAGGGTTTTTAACCAATCTTGTGCATCCAATAGGTGTGTTTGTGTCATTGAATTAATATTTAGGTCATTTTCGTCCTCCCTAGGCTTATTCTTGTCCAAATAGGGTTTTTAACCAATCTTGTGCCTCTAATAGGTGTGTTTGTGTCATTGGATGATCAATTAGGTCATTTTCGTCCTCCCTAGGCTTATTCTTGTCCAATTAGGGTTTTTAACCAATCTTGTGCATCCAATAGGTGTGTTTGTGTCATTGGATTAATAATTAGGTCATTTTCGTCCTCCCTAGGCATATTCTTGTCCAATTAGGGTTTTTAACCAATCTTGTGCATCCAATAGGTGTGTTTGTGTCATTGGATGATCAATTAGGTCATTTTCGTCCTCCCTAGGCCTATTCTTCTCCAATTAGGGTTTTTAACCAATCTTGTGCATCCAATAGGTGTGTTTGTGTCATTGGATGATCAATTAGGTCATTTTCGTCCTCCCTAGGCTTATTCTTGTCCAATTAGGGTTTTTAACCAGTCTTGTGCATTCAATAACTTTGTTTGTGTCATTGAATTAATATTTAGGTCATTTTCGTCCTCCCTAGGCATATTCTTGTCCGATTAGGGTTTATAACCAATCTTGTGAATCCAATAGGTGTGTTTGTGTCATTGGATGATCAATTAGGTCGTTTTCGTCCTCCCTAGGCATATTCTTGTCCAACTAAGGTTTTAAACCAATCTTGTGCATCCAATAGGTGTGTTTGTGTCATTGGATGATCAATTAGGTCATTTTCGTCCTCCCTAGGCTTATTCTTGTCCAATTAGGGTTTTTAACCAATCTTGTGCATCCAATAGGTGTGTTTGTGTCATTGGATGATCAATTAGGTCATTTTCGTCCTTCCTAGGCTTATTCTTGTCCAATTAGGGTTTTAAACCAATCTTGTGCATCCAATAGGTGTGTTTGTGTCATTGGATGATCAATTAGGTCATTTTCGTCCTCCCTAGGCTTATTCTTGTCCAATTAGGGTTTTTTACCAATCTTGTGCATCCAATAGGTGTGTTTGTGTCATTGAATTAATATTTAGGTCATTTTCGTCCTCCCTAGGCTTATTCTTGTCCAATTATGGTTTTTAACCAATCTTGTGCATCCAATAAGTTCATTTGTGTCATTGGATTAACATTTAGGTCATTTTCGTCCTCCCTAGGCTTATTCTTGTCCAATTAGGGTTTTTAACCGATCTTGTGCATCCAATAAGTTCATTTGTGTCATTGGATGAACATTTAGGTCATTTTTCGTCCTCCCTAGGCTTATTCTTGTCCAATTAGGTTTGTTAACCAATCTTGTGCATCCAATAAGTTCATTTGTGTCATTGGATGAACATTTAGGTTATTTTCGTCCTCCCTAGGCTTATTCTTGTCCAATTATGGTTTTTAACCAATCTTGTGCATCCAATAAGTTCATTTGTGTCATTGGATTAACATTTAGGTCATTTTCGTCCTCCCTAGGCTTATTCTTGTCCAATTAGGGTTTCTAACCAATCTTGTTTATCCAATAGGTGTGTTTGTCTCATTGGATGAACATTTAGGTCATTTTCGTCCTCCCTAGGCTTATTCTTGTCCAATTAGGGTTTTTAACCAATCTTGTGCATCCAATAAGTTCATTTGTGTCATTGGATTAACATTTAGGTCATTTTCGCCCTCCCTAGGCTTATTCTTGTCCAATTAGGGTTTTTAACCAATCTTGTGCATCCAATAGGTGTGTTTGTGTCATTGGATGATCAATTAGGTCATTTTCGTCCTCCCTAGGCTTATTCTTTTCCAATTAGGGTTTTTAACCAATCTTGTTCATCCAATAAGTTCATTTGTGTCATTGGATGATCAATTAGGTCATTTTCGTCCTCCCTAGGCATATTCTTGTCGAACTAGGGTTTTAAACCAATCTTGTGCATCCAATAGGTGTGTTTGTGTCATTGGATGATCAATTAGGTCATTTTCGTCCTCCCTAGGCTTATTCTTGTCCAATTAGGGTTTTTAACCAATCTTGTGCATCCAATAAGTTCATTTGTGTCATTGGATTAACATTTAGGTCATTTACGTCCTCCCTAGGCATATTCTTCTCCAATTAGGGTTTTTAACCAATCTTGTGCATTCAATAGGTGTGTTTGTGTCATTGGATGATCAATTAGGTCATTTTCGTCCTCCCTAGGCTTATTCTTGTCCAATTAGGGTTTTTAACCAATCTTGTGCATCCAATATGTGTGTTTGTGTCATTGGATGATCAATTAGGTTATTTTCGTCCTCCCTAGGCTTATTCTTGTCCAATTAGGGTTTTTAACCAATCTTGTGCATCCAATATGTTGAGTTGTGTCATTGGATTAACATTTAGGTTATTTTCGTTCTCCCTAGGCTTATTCTTGTCCAATTAGGGTTTTTAACCAATCTTGTGCATCCAATAAGTTCATTTGTGTTATTGGATTAACATTTAGGTCATATTCGTCCTCCCTAGGCATATTCTTGTCCAATAAGGGTTTTAAACCAATCTTGTGCATCCAATAGGTGTGTTTGTGTCATTGGATGATCAATTAGGTCATTTTCGTCCTCCCTAGGCTTATTCTTGTCCAATTAGGGTTTTTAACCAATCTTGTGCATCCAATAAGTTCATTAGTGTCATTGGATGATCAATTAGGTCATTTTCGTCCTCCCTAGGCATGTTCTTGTCCAACTAGGGTTTTTAACCAATCTTGTGCATCCAATAGGTGTGTTTGTGTCATTGGATGATCAATTAGGACATTTTCGTCCTCCCTAGGCTTATTCTTGTCCAATTAGGGTTTTTAACCAATCTTGTGCATCCAATAGGTGTGTTTGTGTCATTGGATGATCAATTAGGTCATTTTTGTCCTCCCTAGGCTTATTCTTGTCCAATTATGGTTTTTAACCAATCTTGTGCATCCAATAAGTTCATTTGTGTCATTGGATTAACATTTAGGTCATTTTCGTCCTCCCTAGGCTTATTCTTGTCCAATTAGGGTTTTTAACCAATCTTGTGCATCCAATAAGTTAGTTTGTGTCATTGAATTAATATTTAGGTCATTTTCGTCCTCCCTAGGCTTATTCTTGTCCAATTAGGGTTTTTAACCAATCTTGTGCATCCAATAGGTGTGTTTGTGTCATTGAATGATCAATTAGGTCATTTTCGTCCTCCCTAGGCTTATTCTTGTCCAATTAGTATTTTTAACCAATCTTGTGCATCCAATAAGTTCATTTGTGTCATTGGATGATCAATTAGGACATTTTCGTCCTCCCTATGCATATTCTTGTCCAACTAGGGTTTTTAACCAATCTTGTGCATCCAATAGGTGTGTTTGTGTCTTTGGATGATCATTTAGGTCATTTTCGTCCTCCCTAGGCTTATTCTTGTCCAATTAGGGTTTTTAACCAATCTTGTGCATCCAATAAGTTTGTTTGTGTCATTGAATTAATATTTAGGTCATTTTCGTCCTCCCTAGGCATATTCTTATCCAGTTAGGGTTTTTAACCAATCTTGTGCATCCAATAGGTGTGTTTGTGTCATTGGATGATCAATTAGGTCATTTTCGTCCTCTCTAGGCTTATTCTAGTCCAATTAGGGTTTTTAACCAGTCTTGTGCTTCCAATAAGTGTGTTTGTGTCATTGGATGATCAATTAGGTCATTTTCGTCCTTCCTAGGCATATTCTTGTCCAATTAGGGTTTTTAACCAGTCTTGTGCATCCAATAGGTGTGTTTGTGTCATAGAATGATCAATTAGGTCATTTTCGTCCTCCCAAGGCTTATTCTTGTCCAATTAGGGTTTTTAACCAATCTTGTGCATCAATAAGTTCATTTGTGTCATTGGATTAACATTTAGGTCATTTTCGTCCTCCCTAGGCATATTCTTGTCCAATTAGGGTTTTTAACCAATCTTGTGCATCCAATAGGTGTGTTTGTGTCATTGAATTAATTTAGGTCCTTTTCGTCCTCCCTAGGCTTATTCTTGTCCAATTATGGTTTTTAACCAATCTTGTGCATCCAATAAGTTCATTTGTGTCATTGGATTAACATTTAGGTCATTTTCGTCCTCCCTAGGCTTATTCTTGTCCAATTAGGGTTTTTAACCAATCTTGTGCATCCAATAAGTTAGTTTGTGTCATTGAATTAATATTTAGGTCATTTTCGTCCTCCCTAGGCATATTCTTGTCCAGTTAGGGTTTTTAACCAATCTTGTGCATCCAATAGGTGTGTTTGTGTCATTGGATGAGCAATTGGGTCATTTTCGTCCTCCCTATGCTTATTCTTGTCCAATTAGGGTTTTTAACCAACCTTGTGCATCCAATAACTTTGTTTGTGTCATTGAATTAATATTTAGGTCATTTTCCTCCTCCCTAGGCATATTCTTGTCCAATTAGGGTTTTTAACCAATCTTGTGCATCCAATAGGTGTGTTTGTGTCATTGGATGATCAATTAGGTCATTTTCGTCCTTCCTAGGCATATTCTTGTCCAACTAGGGTTTTTAACCAGTCTTGTGCATCCAATAGGTGTGTTTGTGTCATTGGATGATCAATTAGGTCATTTTCTTCCTCCCAAGGCTTATTCTTGTCCAATTTGGGTTTTTAACCAATCTTGTGCATCCAATAAGTTCATTTGTGTCATTGGATTAACATTTAGGTCATTTTCGTCCTCCCTAGGCTTATTCTTGTCCAATTATGGTTTTTAACCAATCTTGTGCATCCAATAAGTTCATTTGTGTCATTGGATTAACATTTAGGTCATTTTCGTCCTCCCTAGGCTTATTCTTGTCCAATTAGGGTTTTTAACCAATCTTGTGCATCCAATAGGTGTGTTTGTGTCATTGGATGATCAATTGGGTCATTTTCGTCCTCCCTATGCTTATTCTTGTCCAATTAGGGTTTTTAACCAATCTTGTGCATCCAATAACTTTGTTTGTGTCATTGAATTAATATTTAGGTCATTTTCGTCCTCCCTAGGCATATTCTTGTCCAGTTAGGGTTTTTAACCAATCTTGTGCATCCAATAGGTGTGTTTGTGTCATTGGATGATCAATTGGGTCATTTTCGTCCTCCCTATGCTTATTCTTGTCCAATTAGGGTTTTTAACCAATCTTGTGCATCCAATAACTTTGTTTGTGTCATTGAATTAATATTTAGGTCATTTTCCTCCTCCCTAGGCATATTCTTGTCCAATTAGGGTTTTTAACCAATCTTGTGCATCCAATAGGTGTGTTTGTGTCATTGGATGATCAATTAGGTCATTTTCGTCCTCCCTAGGCATATTCTTGTTCAGTTAAGGTTTTTAACCAATCTTGTGCATCCAATAGGTGTGTTTGTGTTATTGGATGATCAATTAGGTCATTTTCGTCCTACCTAGGCTTATTCTTGTCCAATTAGGGTTTTTAACCAATCTTGTGCATCCAATAACTTTGTTTGTGTCATTGAATTAATATTTAGGTCATTTTCCTCCTCCCTAGGCATATTCTTGTCCAATTAGGGTTTTTAACCAATCTTGTGCATCCAATAGGTGTGTTTGTGTCATTGGATGATCAATTAGGTCATTTTCGTTCTCCCTAGGCTTATTCTTGTCCAATTAGGGATTTTAACCAATCTTGTGCATCCAATAAGTTTGTTTATGTCATTGAATTAATATTTCGGTCATTTTCGTCCTCCCTAGGTATATTCTTGTCCAATTAGGGTTTTTAACCAATCTTGTGCATCCAATAGGTGTGTTTGTGTCATTGGATGATCAATTAGGTCATTTTCGTCCTCCCTAGGCTTATTCTTTTCCAATTAGGGTTTTTAACCAATCTTGTGCATCTAATAACTTTGTTTGTTTCATTGAATTAATATTTAGGTCATTTTCGTCCTCCCTAGGCATATTCTTGTCCAATTAGGGTTTTTAACCAATCTTGTGCATCCAATAGGTGTGTTTGTGTCATTGGATGATCAATTAGGTCATTTTCGTCCTCCCTAGGCTTATTCTTGTCCAATTAGGGTTTTTAACCAATCTTGTGCATCCAATAACTTTGTTTGTGTCATTGAATTAATATTTAGGTCATTTTCGTCCTCCCTAGGCTTATTCTTGTCCAATTAGGGTTTTAAACCAATCTTGTGCATCCAATAGGTGTGTTTGTGTCATTGGATGATCAATTAGGTCATTTTCGTCCTCCCTAGGCTTATTCTTGTCCAATTAGGGTTTTTAACCAATCTTGTGCATCCAATAACTTTGTTTGTGTCATTGAATTAATATTTAGGTCATTTTCGTCCTCCCTAGGCATATTCTTGTCCAATTAGGGTTTTTAACTAATCTTGTGCATCCAATAGGTGTGTTTGTGTCATTGGATGATCAATTAGGTCATTTTTGTCCTCCCTAGGCATATTCTTGTCCAACTAGGGTTTTTAACCAATCTTGTGCATCCAATAGGTGTGTTTGTGTCATTGGATGATCAATTGGGTCATTTTCGTTCTCCCTAGGCTTATTCTTGTCGAATTAGGGTTTTTAACCAATCTTGAGCATCCAATAAGTTCATTTGTGTTATTGGATTAGTATTTAGGTCATATTCTTCCTCCCTAGGCATATTCTTGTCCAATTAGGTTTTTTAACCAAACTTTTGCATCCAATAGGTGTGTTTGTGTCATTCGATGATCAATTAGGTCATTTTCGTCCTCCCTAGGCTTATTCTTGTCCAATTAGGGTTTTTAATCAATCTTGTGCATCCAATAAGTTCATTTGTGTCATTGGATGATCAATTAGGTCATTTTCGTCCTCCCTAGGCTTATTCTTGTCCAATTAGGGTTTTTAACCAATCTTGTGCATCCAATAGGTGTGTTTGTGTCATTGGATGATCAATTAGGTCATTTTCGTCCTTCCTAGGCATATTCTTGTATAATTAGGGTTTTTAACCAGTCTTGTCCATCCAATAGGTGTGTTTGTGTCATTGAATGATCAATTAGGTCATTTTCGTCCTTCGAAGGCTTATTCTTGTCCAATTAGGGTTTTAAACCAATCTTGTGCATCCAATAAGTTCATTTGTGTCATTGGATTAACATTTAGGTCATTTTCGTCCTCCCTAGGCTTATTCTTGTCCAATTAGGGTTTTTAACCAATCTTGTGCATCCAATAGGTGTGTTTGTGTCATTGGATGATCAATTAGGTCATTTTCGTCCTCCCTAGGCTTATTCTTGTCCAATTAAGGTTTTTAACCAATCTTGTGCATCCAATAAGTTTGTTTGTGTCATTGGATGATCAATTAGGTCATTTTCGTCCTCCCTAGGCATATTCTTGTCCAATTAGGGTTTTAAACCAATCTTGTGCATCCAATAGGTGTGTTTGTGTCATTGGATGATCAATTAGGTCATTTTCGTCCTCCCTAGGCTTATTCTTGTCCAATTAGGGTTTTTAACCAATCTTGTGCATCCAATAAGTTGAGTTGTGTCATTGGATTAACATTTAGGTCATTTTCATTCTCCCTAGGCTGATTCTTGTCCAATTAGGGTTTTTAACCAATCTTGTGCATCCAATAGGTGTGTTTGTGTCATTGGATGATCAATTAGGTCATTTTCGTCCTCCCTAGGCTTATTCTTGTCCAATTAGGGTTTTTAACCAATCTTGTGCATCCAATAACTTTGTTTGTGTCATTGAATTAATATTTGGGTCATTTTCGTCCTCCCTAGGCATATTCTTGTCCAATTAGGGTTTTTAACCAATCTTGTGCATCCAATAGGTGTGTTTGTGTCATTGGATGATCAATTAGGTCATTTTCGTCCTCCCTAGGCTTATTCTTGTCCAATTAGGGTTTTTAACCAATCTTGTGCATCCAATAACTTTGTTTGTGTCATTGAATTAATATTTAGGAAATTTTCCTCCTCCCTAGGCATATTCTTGTCCAATTAGGGTTTTTAACCAATCTTGTGCATCCAATAGGTGTGTTTGTGTCATTGGATGATCAATTAGGTCATTTTCGTCCTCCCTAGGCTTATTCTTGTCCAATTAGGGTTTTTAACCAATCTTGTGCATCTAATAGGTGTGTCTGTGTCATTGGATGATCAATTAGGTCATTTTCGTCCTCCCTAGGCTTATTCTTGTCCAATTAGGGTTTTTAACCAATCTTGTGCATCCGATAGGTTTGTTTGTGTCATTGAATTAATATTTAGGTCATTTTCGTCCTCCCTAGGCATATTCTTGTCCAATTAGAGTTTTTAACCAATCTTGTGCATCCAATAGGTGTGTTTGTGTCATTGGATGATCAATTAGGTCATTTTCGTCCTCCCTAGGCATATTCTTGTTCAATTAGGGTTTTTAACGAATCTTGTGCATCCAATAGGTGTGTTTGTGTCATTGGATGATCAATTAGGTCATTTTCGTCCTCCCTAGGCTTATTCTTGTCCAATTAGGGTTTTTAACCAATCTTGTGCATCCCATAAGTTTTTTTTGTGTCATTTGATGATCAATTAGGTCATTTTCGTCCTCCCTAGTCTTATTCTTGTTCAATTAGGGTTTTTAACCAATCTTGTGCATCCAATAAGTTCATTTGTGTCATTGGATTAACATTTAGATCATTTTCGTCCACCCTAGGCATATTCTTGTCCAATTAGGGTTTTTAACCAATCTTGTGCATCCAATAGGTGTGTTTGTGTCATTGGATGATCAATTAGGTCATTTTCGTCCTCCCTAGGCTTATTCTTGTCCAATTACGGTTTTTAACCAATCTTGTGCATCCAATAAGTTTGTTTGTGTCATTGAATTAATATTTAGGTCATTTTCGTCCTCCCTAGGCATATTCTTATCCAGTTAGGGTTTTTAACCAATCTTGTGCATCCCATAGGTGTGTTTGTGTCATTGGATGATCAATTAGGTCATTTTCGTCCTCCCTAGGCTTATTCTTGTCCAATTAGGGTTTTTAACCAATCTTGTGCATCCAATAACTTTGTTTGTGTCATTGAATTAATATTTAGGTCATTTTCCTCCTCCCTAGTCATATTCTTGTCCAATTAGGGTTTTTAACCAATCTTGTGCATCCAATAGGTGTGTTTGTGTCATTGGATGATCAATTAGGTCATTTACGTCCTCCTTAGGCTTATTCTTGTCCAATTAGGGTTTTTAACCAATCTTGTGCATCCAATAGGTGTGTTTGTGTCATTGGATGATCAATTAGGTCATTTTCGTCCTCCCTAGGCATATTCTTGTCCAATTAGGGTTTTTAACCAGCCTTGTGCATCCAATAGGTGTGTTTGTGTCATTGGATGATCAATTAGGTCATTTTCGTCCTCCCTAGGCATATTCTTGTCCAATTAGGGTTTTTAACCAATCTTGTGCATCCAATAGGTGTGTTTGTGTCGTTGGATGATCAATTAGGTCATTTTCGTCCTCCCTATGCTTATTCTTGTCCAATTAGGGTTTTTAACCAATCTTGTGCATCCAATAACTTTGTTTGTGTCATTGAATTAATATTTAGGTCATTTTCCTCCTCCCTAGGCATATTCTTGTCCAATTAGGGTTTTTAACCAATCTTGTGCATCCAATAGGTGTGTTTGTGTCATTGGATGATCAATTAGGTCATTTTCGTCCTTCCTAGGCATATTCTTGTCCAACTAGGGTTTTTAACCAGTCTTGTGCATCCAATAGGTGTGTTTGTGTCATTGGATGATCAATTAGGTCATTTTCTTCCTCCCAAGGCTTATTCTTGTCCAATTTGGGTTTTTAACCAATCTTGTGCATCCAATAAGTTCATTTGTGTCATTGGATTAACATTTAGGTCATTTTCGTCCTCCCTAGGCATATTTTTGTCCAACTAGGGTTTTTAACCAATCTTGTGCATCCAATAGGTGTGTTTGTGTCTTTGGATGATCAATTAGGTCATTTTCGTCCTCCCTAGGCTTATTTTTGTCCAATTAGGGTTTTTAACCAATCTTGTGCATCCAATAGGTGTGTTTGTGTCATTGGATGATCAATTAGGACATTTTCGTCCTCCCTAGGCTTATTCTTGTCCAATTAGGGTTTTTAACCAATCTTGTGCATCTAATAGGTGTGTTTGTGTCATTGAATTAATATTTAGGTCATCTTCGTCCTCCCTAGGCTTATTCTTGTCCAATTATGGTTTTTAACCAATCTTGTGCATCCAATAAGTTCATTTGTGTCATTGGATTAACATTTAGGTCATTTTCGTCCTCCCTAGGCTTATTATTGTCCAATTAGGGTTTTTAACCAATCTTGTGCATCCGGTAAGTTAGTTTGTGTCATTGAATTAATATTTAGGTCATTTTCGTCCTCCCTAGGCATATTCTTGTCCTGTTAGGGTTTTTAACCAATCTTGTGCATCCAATAGGTGTGTTTGTGTCATTGGATGATGAATTAGGTCATTTTAGTCCTCCCTATGCTTATTCTTGTCCAATTAGGGTTTTTAACCAATCTTGTGCATCCAATAACTTTGTTTGTGTCATTGAATTAATATTTAGGTCATTTTCTTCCTCCCTAGGCATATTCTTGTCCAATTAGGGTTTTTAACCAATCTTGTGCATCCAATAGGTGTGTTTGTGTCATTGGATGATCAATTAGGTCATTTTCGTCCTTCCTAGGCATATTCTTGTCCAATTAGGGTTTTTAATCAGTCTTGTGCATCCAATAGGTGTGTTTGTGTCATTGGATGATCAATTAGGTCATTTTCTTCCTCCCAAGGCTTATTCTTGTCCAATTAGGGTTTTTAACCAATCTTGTGCATCCAATAAGTTCATTTGTGTCATTGGATTAACATTTAGGTCATTTTCGTCCTCCCTAGGCATATTCTTGTCCAATTAGGGTTTTTAACCAATCTAGTGCATCCAATAGGTGTGTTTGTGTCATTAAATGATCAATTAGGTCATTTTCGTCCTCCCTAGGCTTATTCTTGTCCAATTAGGATTTTTAACCAATCTTGTGCATCCAATAAGTTCATTTGTGTCATTGGATGATCAATTAGGACATTTTCGTCCTCCCTAGGCATATTCTTCTCCAACTAGAGTTTTTAACCAATCTTGTGCATCCAATAGGTGTGTTTGTGTCTTTGGATGATCAATTAGGTCATTTTCGTCCTCCCTAGGCTTATTCTTGTCCAATTAGGGTTTTTAACCAATCTTGTGCATCCAATAGGTGTGTTTGTGTCATTGGATGATCAATTAGGTCATTTTCGTCCTTCCTAGGCATATTCTTGTCTAATTAGGGTTTTTAACCAGTCTTGTGCATCCAATAGGTGTGTTTGTGTCATTGGATGATCAATTAGGTCATTTTCTTCCTCCCAAGGCTTATTCTTGTGCAATTAGGGTTTTTAACCAATCTTGTGCATCCAATAAGTTGATTTGTGTCATTGGATTAACATTTAGATCATTTTCGTCCTCCCTAGGCATATTCTTGTCCAACTAGGGTTTTTAACCAATCTTGTGCATCCAATAGGTGTGTTTGTGTCTTTGGATGATCAATTAGGTCATTTTCGTCCTCCCTAGGCTTATTCTTGTCCAATTAGGATTTTTAACCAATCTTGTGCATCCAATAAGTTCATTTGTGTCATTGGATGATCAATTAGGTCATTTTCGTCCTCCCTAGGCATATTTTTGTCCAACTAGGGTTTTTAACCAATCTTGTGCATCCAATAGATGTGTTTGTGTCTTTGGATGATCAATTAGGTCATTTTCGTCCTTCCTAGGCATATTCTTGTCCAATTAGGGTTTTTAATCAGTCTTGTGCATCCAATAGGTGTGTTTGTGTCATTGGATGATCAATTAGGTCATTTTCTTCCTCCCTAGGCTTATTCTTGTCCAATTAGGGTTTTTAACCAATCTTGTGCATCCAATAAGTTCATTTGTGTCATTGGATTAACATTTAGGTCATTTTCGTCCTCCTTAGGCATATTCTTGTTCAATTAGGGTTTTTAACCAATCTTGTTCATCCAATAGGTTTGTTTTTGTCATTGGATGATCAATTTGGTCATTTTCGTCCTCCCTAGGCTTATTCTTGTCCAATTAGGGTTTTTAACCAATCTTGTGAATCCAATAGGTGTGTTTGTGTCATGGGATGATCAATTACGTCATTTTGATCCTCCATAGGCTTATTCTTGTCCAATTAGGGTTTTTAACCAATCTTGTGCATCCAATGGGTGTGTTTGTGTAATTGGATGATCAATTACGTCATTTTGATCCTCCCTAGGCTTATTCTTGTCCAATTAGGGTTTTTAACCAATCTTGTGCATCCAATAAGTTCATTTGTGTCATTGGATTAACATTTAGGTCATTTTCGTCCTCCCTAGGCATATTCTTGTCCAATTAGGGTTTTTAACCAAACTTGTGCATCCAATAGGTGTGTTTGTGTCATTGAATATTCAATTAGGTCATTTTGATCCTCCCTAGGCTTATTCTTGTCCAATTAGGGTTTTTAACCAATCTTGTGCATCCAATAAGTTCATTTGTGTCATTGGATTAACATTTAGGTCATTTTCGTCCTCCTTAGGCATATTCTTGTTCAATTAGGGTTTTTAACCAATCTTGTGCATCCAATAGGTGTGTTTGTGTCATTGGATGATCAATTAGGTCATTTTCGTCCTCCCTAGGCTTATTCTTGTCCAATTATGGTTTTTAACCAATCTTGTGCATCCAATAAGTTCATTTGTGTCATTGGATTCACATTTAGGTCATTTTCGTCCTCCCTAGGCATATTCTTGTCCAATTAGGGTTTTTAACCAATCTTGTGCATCCAATAGGTGTGTTTATCTTATTGGATGATCAATTAGGTCACTTTGATCCACCCTAGGCTTATTCTTGTCCAATTAGGGTTTTTAACCAATCTTGTGCATCCAATAAGTTCATTTGTGTCATTGGATTAACATTTAGGTCATTTTCGTCCTCCCTAGGCATATTCTTGTCCAATTAGGGTTTTTAACCAATCTTGTGCATCCAATAGGTGTGTTTGTGTCATTGGATAATCAATTTAGGTCATTTTCGTCCTCCAAAGGCTTATTCTTGTCCAATTAGGGTTTTTAACCAATCTTGTGCATCCAATAAGTTCATTTGTGTCATTGGATTAACATTTAGGTCATTTTCGTCCTCCCTAGGCATATTCTTGTCCAATTAGGGTTTTTAACCAATCTTGTGCATCCAATAGGTGTGTTTGTGTCATTGGATGATAAATTAGGTCATTTTCTTCCTCCCTAGGCTTATTCTTGTACAATTAGGGTTTTTAACCAATCTTGTGCATCCAATAAGTTGAGTTGTGTCATTGGATTAACATTTAGGTCATTTTCGTTCTCCCTAGGCTTATTCTTGTCCAATTAGGGTTTTTAACCAATCTTGTGCATCCAATAAGTTCATTTGTGTCATTGGATTAACATTTAGGTCATTTTCGTCCTCCCTAGGTATATTCTTGTCCAATTAGCGTTTTTAACCAATCTTGTGCATCCAATAGGTGTGTTTGTGTCATTGGATAATCAATTTAGGTCATTTTCGTCCTCCATTGGCATATTCTTGTCAAATTAGTGTTTTTAAACAATCTTGTGCATCCAATAGGTGTGTTTGTGGCAATGGATAATCAATTAGGTCATTTTCGTCCTCTCTAGGCCTATTCTTGTCCAATTAGGGTTTTTAACTAATCTTGTGCATCCAATAGGTATGTTTGTTTCATTGGATGATCAATTAGGTCATTTTCGTCCTCCCTAGGCTTATTCTTGCCCAATTAGGGTTTTTAACCAATCTTGTGCATCCAATATGTTGAGTTGTGTCATTGGATTAGCATTTAGGTCATTTTCGTCCTCCCTAGGCTTATTCTTGTCCAATTAGGGTTTTTAACCAATCTTGTGCATCCAATAAGTTCATTTGTGTCATTGGATTAACATTTAGGTCATTTTCGTCCTCCCTAGGCATATTCTTGTCCAATTAGGGTTTTTAACCAATCTAGTGCATCCAATAGGTGTGTTTGTGGCAATGGATGATCAATTAGGTCATTTTCGTCCTCCCTAGGCTTATTCTTGTCCAATTAGGGTTTTTAACCAATCTTGTGCATCCAATAGGTGTGTTTGTGTCATTGGATGTTCAATTAGGTCATTTTCGTCCTTCCTAGGCATATTCTTGTCCAATTAGGGTTTTTAACCAGTCTTTTGCATCCAATAGGTGTGTTTGTGTTATTGGATGATCAATTAGGTCATTTTCGTCCTCCGAAGGCTTATTCTTGTCCAGTTAGGGTTTTTAACCAATCTTGTGCATCCAATAAGTTCATTTGTGTCATTGGATTAACATTTAGGTCATTTTCGTCCTCCCTAGGCATATTCTTGTCCAATTAGGGTTTTTAACCAATCTTGTGCATCCAATAGGTGTGTTTGTGTCATTGGATGATCAATTAGGTCATTTTCGTCCTCCCTAGGCTTATTCTTGTCCAATTAGGGTTTTTAACCAATCTTGTGCATCCAATAACTTTGTTTGCGTCATTGAATTAATATTTAGGTCATTTTCCTCCGCCCTAGGCATATTCTTGTGCAATTTGGGTTTTTAACCAATGTTGTGCATCCAATAGGTCTGTTTGTGTCATTGGATGATCAATTAGGTCATTTTCGTCCTCCCTAGGCTTATTCTTGTCCAATTAGGGTTTTTAACCAATCTTGTGCATCCAATAAGTTCATTTGTGTCATTGGATTAACATTTAGGTCATTTTCGTCCTCCCTAGGCATATTCTTGTCCAATTAGGGTTTTTAACCAATCTTGTGCATCCAATAGGTGTATTTGTATCATTGGATGATCAATTAGGTTATTTTCGTCCTCCCTAGGCTTATTCTAGTCCAATTAGGGTTTTTAACTAATCTTGTGCATCCAATAAGTTCATTTGTGTCATTGGATGATCAATTAGGTCATTTTCGTCCTCCCTAGGCATATTCTTGTCCAATTAGGGTTTTTAACCAATCTTGTGCATCCAATAGGTGTGTTTGTGGCAATGGATGATCAATTTGGACATTTTCGTCCTCCCTAGGCTTATTCGTGTCCAATTAGGGTTTTTAACCAATCTTGTGCATCCAATCGGTGTGTTTGTGTCATTGGATGATCAATTAGGTCATTTTCGTCCTCCCTAGGCTTATTCTTGCCCAATTAGGGTTTTTAACCAATCTTGTGCATCCAATAAGTTGAGTTGTGTCATTGGATTAGCATTTAGGTCATTTTCGTCCTCTCTAGGCTTATTCTTGTCCAATTAGGGTTTTTAACCAATCTTGTGCATCCAATAAGTTCATTTGTGTCATTGGATTAACATTTAGGTCATTTTCGTCCTCCCTAGGCATATTCTTGTCCAATTAGGGTTTTTAACCAATCTTGTGCATCCAATAAGTTCATTTGTGTCCTTGAATTAACATTTAGGTCATTTTCGTCCTCCCTAGGCATATTCTTGTCCAATTAGGTTTTTTTAACCAATCTTGTGCTTCCAATAGGTGTGTTTGTGTCATTGGATGATCAATTAGGTCATTTTCGTCCTCCCTAGGCTTATTCTTGTCCAATTAGGGATTTTAGCCAATCTTGTGCATCCAATAACTTTGTTTGTGTCAATGAATTAATATTTAGGTCATTTTCGTCCTCCCTAGGCATATTCTTGTCCAATTAGGGTTTTTGACCAATCTTGTGCATCCAATAGGTGTGTTTGTGTCATTGGATGATCAATTAGGTCATTTTCGTCCTCCCTAGGCTTATTCTTGTCCAATTAGGGTTTTTAACCAATCTTGTGCATCCAATAAGTTCATTTGTGTCATTGGATGATCAATTATGTCATTTTCGTCCTCCCTAGGCATATTCTTGTCCAACTAGGGTTTTTAACCAATCTTGTGCTTCCAACAGGTATGTTTGTGTCATTGGATGATCAATTAGGTCATTTTCGTCCTTCCTAGGCTTATTCTTGTCCAATTAGGGTTTTTAACCAATCTTGTGCATCCAATAAGTTCATTTGTGTCATTGGATTAACATTTAGGTCATTTTCGTCCTCCCTAGGCATATTCTTGTCCAATTAGGGTTTTTAACCAATCTTGTGCATCCAATAGGTGTGTTTGTGTCATTGGATGATCAATTAGGTCATTTTCGTCCTCCCTAGGCTTATTCTTGTCCAATTAGGGTTTTTAACCAATCTTGTGCATCCAATAACTTTGTTTGTGTCATTGAATTAATTTTTAGGTCATTTTCCTCCTCCCTAGGCATATTCTTGTCCAATTAGGGTTTTTAACCAATCTTGTGCATCCAATAGGTGTGTTTGTGTCATTGGATGATCAATTAGGTCATTTTCGTCCTCCCTAGGCTTATTCTTGTCCAATTGGGGTTTTTAACCAATCTTGTGCATCCAATAGGTGTGTTTGTGTCATTGGATGATCAATTAGGTCATTTTCGTCCTTCCTAGGCATATTCTTGTCCAATTAGGGTTTTTAACCAGTCTTGTGCATCCAATAGGTGTGTTTGTGTCATTGGATGATCAATTAGGTCATTTTCTTCCTCCCAAGGCTTATTCTTGTCCAATTAGGGTTTTTAACCAATCTTGTGCATCCAATAGGTGTGTTTGTGTCTTTGGATGATCAATTAGGTCATTTTCGTCCTTCCTAGGCATATTCTTGTCCAATTAGGGTTTTTAATCAGTCTTGTGCATCCAATAGGTGTGTTTGTGTCATTGAATGATCAATTAGGTCATTTTCGTCCTCCCTAGGCTTATTCTTGTCCAATTAGGATTTTTAACCAATCTTGTGCATCCAATAAGTTCATTTGTGTCATTGGATGATCAATTAGGTCATTTTCGTCCTCCCTAGGCATATTTTTGTCCAACTAGGGTTTTTAACCAATCTTGTGCATCCAATAGGTGTGTTTGTGTCTTTGGATGATCAATTAGGTCATTTTCGTCCTTCCTAGGCATATTCTTGTCCAATTAGGGTTTTTAATCAGTCTTGTGCATCCAATAGGTGTGTTTGTGTCATTGGATGATCAATTAGGTCATTTTCTTCCTCCCAAGGCTTATTCTTGTCCAATTAGGGTTTTTAACCAATCTTGTGCATCCAATAAGTTCATTTGTGTCATTGGATTAACATTTAGGTCATTTTCGTCCTCCCTAGGCATATTCTTGTCCAATTAGGGTTTTTAACCAATCTTGTGCATCCAATAGGTGTGTTTGTGTCATTAAATGATCAATTAGGTCATTTTCGTCCTCCCTAGGCTTATTCTTGTCCAATTAGGATTTTTAACCAATCTTGTGCATCCAATAAGTTCATTTGTGTCATTGGATGATCAATTAGGTCATTTTCGTCCTCCCTAGGCATATTTTTGTCCAACTAGAGTTTTTAACCAATCTTGTGCATCCAATAGGTGTGTTTGTGTCTTTGGATGATCAATTAGGTCATTTTCGTCCTTCCTAGGCATATTCTTGTCCAATTAGGGTTTTTAACCAATCTTGTGCATCCAATAGGTGTGTTTGTGTCATTGGATGATCAATTAGGTCATTTTCGTCCTTCCTAGGCATATTCTTGTCCAATTAGGGTTTTTAACCAGTCTTGTGCATCCAATAGGTGTGTTTGTGTCATTGGATGATCAATTAGGTCATTTTCGTCCTCCCAATGCTTATTCTTGTCCAATTAGGGTTTTTAACCAATCTTGTGCATCCAATAAGTTCATTTGTGTCATTGGATTAACATTTAGGTCATTTTCGTCCTCCCTAGGCATATTCTTGTCCAATTAGGGTTTTTAACCAATCTTGTGTATCCAATAGGTATGTTTGTGTCATTGGATGATCAATTAGGTCATTTTCGTCCTCCCTAGGCTTATTCTTGTCCAATTAGGGTTTTTAACCAATCTTGTGCATCCAATAGGTGTGTTTGTGTCATTGGATGATCAATTAGGTCATTTTCGTCCTTCCTAGGCTTATTCTTGTCCAATTAGGGTTTTAAACCAATCTTGTGCAACCAAAAACTTTGTTTGTGTCATTGAATTAATATTTAGGTCATTTTCGTCCTCCCTAGGCATATTCTTGTCCAATTAGGGTTTTTAACCAATCTTGTGCATCCAATAGGTGTGTTTGTGTCATTGAATTAATATTTAGGTCATTTTCGTCCTCCCTAGGCATATTCTTGTCCAATTAGGGTTTTTAACCAATCTTGTGCATCCAATAGGTGTGCTTGTGTCATTGGATGATCAATTAGGTCATTTTCATCCTCCCTAGGCTTATTCTTGTCCAATTAGGGTTTTTAACCAATCTTGTTCATCCAATAACTTTGTTTGTGTCATTGAGTTAATATTTAGGTCATTTTCGTCCTCCCTAGGCATATTCTTGTCCAATTAGGGTTTTTAACCAATCTTGTGCATCCAATAGGTGTGTTTGTGTCATTGGATGATCAATTAGGTCATTTTCGTCCTCCCTAGGCTTATTCTTGTCCAATTAGGGTTTTTAACCAATCTTGTGCATCCAATAAGTTCATTTGTGTCATTGGATTAACATTTAGGTCATATCCGTCCTCCCTAGGCATATTCTTGTCCAATTAGGGTTTTTAACCAATCTTGTGGATCCAATAGGTGTGTTTGTGTCATTGGATGATCAATTAGGTCATTTTCGTCCTCCCTAGGCTTATTCTTGTCCAATTAGGGTTTTTAACCAATCTTGTGCATCCAATAGGTGTGTTTGTGTAATTGGATGATCAATTAGGTCATTTTCGTCCTCCCTAGGCTTATTCTTGTCCAATTAGGGTTTTTAACCAATCTTGTGCATCCAATTACTTTGTTTGTGTCATTGAATTAATATTTAGGTCATTTTCGTCCTCCCTAGACTTATTCTTGTCCAACTAGGGTTTTTAACCAATCTTGTGGATCCAATATGTGTGTTTGTGTCATTGGATGATCAATTAGGTCATTTTCGTCCTCCCTAGGCTTATTCTTGTCCAATTAGGGTTTTTAACCAATCTTGTGCATCCAATAGGTGTGTTTGTGTCATTGGATGATCAATTAGGTCATTTTCGTCCTCCCTAGGCTTATTCTTGTCCAATTAGGGTTTTTAACCAATCTTGTGCATCCAATAGGTGTGTTTGTGTCATTGGATGATCAATTAGGTCATTTTCGTCCTTTCTATGCTTATTTTTGTCCAATTAGGGTTTTTAAGCAATCTTGTGCATCCAATAAGTTCATTTGTGTCATTGGATGATCAATTAGGTCATTTTCGTCCTCCCTAGGCATATTCTTGTCCAACTAGGGTTTCTAACCAATCTTGTGCTTCCAATAGATGTGTTTGTGTCATTGGATGATCAATTAGGTCATTTTCGTCCTCCCTAGGCTTATTCTTGTCCAATTAGGGTTTTTAACCAATCTTGTGCATCCAATAGGTGTGTTTGTGTCATTGGATGATCAATTAGGTCATTTTCGTCCTCCCTAGGCTTATTCTTGTCCAATTAGGGTTTTTAACCAATCTTGTGCATCCAATAGGTGTGTTTGTGTCATTGGATGATCAATTAGGTCATTTTCGTCCTCCCTAGGCTTATTCTTATCCAATTAGGGTTTTTAACCAATCTTGTGCATCCAATAGGTGTGTTTGTGTCTTTGGATGATCAATTAGGTCATTTTCGCCCTCCGTAGGCCTATTCTTGTCCAATTAGGGTTTTTAACCAATCTATTGCATCCGATAAGTTTGTTTGTGTCATTGAATGAATATTTAGGTCATTTTCGTCCTTCCTAGGCATATTCTTGTCCAATTAGCGTTTTTAACCAATCTTGTGCATCCAATAGGTGTGTTTGTGTCATTGGATGATCAATTAGGTCATTTTCGTCCTCCCTAGGCATATTCTTATCCAATTACGGTTTTTAACCAATCTTGTGCATCCAATAGGTGTGTTTGTGTCATTGGATGATCAATTAGGTCATTTTCGTCCTCCCTAGGCATATTCTTGTCCAATTAGGGTTTTTAACCAATCTTGTGCATCCAATAAGTTGAGTTGTGTCATTGGATTAACATTTAGGTCATTTTCGTCCTCCCTAGGCTTATTCTTGTCCAATTAGGGTTTTTAACCAATCTTGTGCATCCAATAGGTGTGTTTGTGTCATTGGATGATCAATTAGGTCATTTTCGTCCTCCCTAGGCTTATTCTTATCCAATTAGGGTTTTTAACCAATCTTGTGCATCCAATAGGTGTGTTTGTCTCATTGGATGATCAATTAGGTCATTTTCATCCTCCCTAGGCTTATTCTTATCAATTAGAGTTTTTAACCAATCTTGTGCATCCAATAGGTGTGTTTGTGTCATTGGATGATCAATTAGGTCATTTTCGTCCTCCCTAGGCATATTCTTGTCCAATTAGAATTTTTAACCAATCTTGTGCATCCAATAGGTGTGTTTGTGTCATTGGATGATCAATTAGGTCATTTTCGTCCTCCCTAGGCATATTCTTGTCCAATTAGGGTTTTTAACCAATCTTGTGCATCCAATAGGTGTGTTTGTGTCATTGGATGATCAATTAGGTCATTTTCGTCCTCCCTAGGCTTATTCTTATCCAATTAGGGTTTTTAACCAATCTTGTGCTTCCAATAAGTGGAGTTGTGTCATTGGATTAACATTTAGGTCATTTTCGTCCTCCCTAGGCTTATTCTTGTCCAATTAGAGTTTTTAACCAATCTTGTGCATCCAATACGTTCATTTGTGTCATTGGATTAACATTTAGGTCATTTTCGTCCTCCTTAGGCATATTCTTGTCCAATTTGAGTTTTAGACCAATCTTGTGCATCCAATAGGTGTGTTTGTGTCATTGGATGATCAATTTGGTTATTTTCGTCCTCCCTAGGCTTATTCTTGTCCAATTAGGGTTTTTAACTAATCTTGTGCATCCAATAAGTTCATTTGTGTCATTCGAAGATCAATTAGGTCATTTTCGTCCTCCCTAGGCATATTCTTGTCCAATTAGGGTTTTTAACCAATCTTGTGCATCAAATAGGTGTGTTTGTGTCATTGGATGATCAATTAGGTCATTTTCGTCCTCCCTATGCTTATTCTTGTCCAATTAGGGTTTTTAACCAATCTTGTACATCCAATAGGTGTGTTTGTGTCATTGGATGATCAATTAGGTCATTTTCGTCCTCCCTAGGCATATTCTTGTCCAATTAGGATTTTTAACCAATCTTGTGCATCCAATAGGTGTTTTTGTGTCATTGGATGATCAATTAGGTCATTTTCGTCCTCCCTATGCATATTCTTGTCCAATTAGGGTTTTCAACCAAACTTGTGCATCCAATAGGTGTGTTTGTGTCATTGGATGATCAATTATGTCATTTTCGTCCTTTCTATGCTTATTCTTGTCCAATTAGGGTTTTTAACCAATCTTGTGCATCCTATAGGTGTGTTTGTGTCATTGGATGATCAATTAGGTCATTTTCATCCTCCCTAGGCTTATTCTTGTCCAAATAGGGTTTTTAACCAATTTTGTGCATCCAATAGGTGTGTTTGTGTCATGGATGATCAATTAGGTCATTTTCGTCCTCCCTAGGCTTATTCTTGTCCAATTAGGGTTTTTAACCAATCTTGTGCATCCAATAGGTGTGTTTGTGTCATTGGATGATCAATTAGGTCATTTTCGTCCTCCCTAGGCTTATTCTTGTCCAATTAGGGTTTTTAACCAATCTTGTGCATCCAATAGGTGTGTTTGTGTCATTGGATGATCAATTAGGTCATTTTCGTCCTTCCTACGCTTATTCTTGTCCAATTAGGGTTTTTCACCAATCTTGTGCATCCAATAGGTGTGTTTGTGTCATTGGATGACCAATTAGGTCATTTTCGTCCTCCCTAGGCATATTCTTGTCCAATTAGGGTTTTTAACCAATCTTGTGCATCCAATAGGTGTGTTTGTGTCATTGGATGATGAATTAGGTCATTTTCGTCCTCCCTAGGCTTATTCTTGTCCAATTAGGGTTTTTAACCAATCTTGTGCATCGAATTACTTTGTTTGTGTCATTGGATTAATATTTAGGTCATTTTCGTCCTCCCTAGGCATATTCTTGTCCAATTAGGGTTTTTAACCAATCTTGTGCATCCAATAGGTGTGTTTGTGTCATTGGATGATCAATTAGGTCATTTTCGTCCTCCCTAGGCTTATTCTTGTCCAATTAGGGTTTTTAACCAATCTTGTGCATCCAATAGGTGTGTTTGTGTCATTGGATGATCAATTAGGTCATTTTCGTCCTCCCTAGGCTTATTATTGGCCAATTAGGGTTTTTAACCAATCTTGTGCATGCAATAAGTTCATTTGTGTCATTGGATGATCAATTAGGTCCTTTTCGTCCTCCTTAGGCATATTCTTGTCCATCTAGGGTTTTAAACCAATCTTGTGCATCCAATAGGTGTGTTTGTGTCATTGGATGATCAATTAGGTCATTTTCGTCCTCCCTAGGCTTATTCTTGTCCAATTAGGGTTTTTAACCAATCTTGTGCATCCAATAGGTGTGTTTGTGTCATTGGATGATCAATTAGGTCATTTTCGTCCTCCCTAGGCTTATTATTGTCCAATTAGGGTTTTTTACCAATCTTGTGCATCCAATAAGTTCATTTGTGTCATTGGATGATCAATTAGGTCATTTTCGTCCTCCCTAGGCATATTCTTGTCCATCTTGGGTTTTAAACCAATCTTGTGCATCCAATAGGTGTGTTTGTGTCATTAGATGATCAATTAGGTCATTTTTGTCCTCCCTAGGCTTATTCTTGTCCAATTAGGGTTTTTAACCAATCTTGTGCATCCAATAGGTGTGTTTGTGTCATTGGATGATCAATTAGGTCATTTTCGTCCTCCCTAGGCTTATTCTTGTCCAATTAGGGTTTTTAACCAATCTTGTGCATCCAATAGGTGTGTTTGTGTCATTGGATGATCAATTAGGTCATTTTCGTCCTCCCTAGGCTTATTCTTGTCCAATTAGGCTTTTTACGCAATCTTGTGCATCCAACAAGTTTGTTTATGTCATTGAAACAATATTTAGGTCATTTTCGTCCTCCCTAGGCATATTCTTGTCCAATTAGGGTTTTTAACCAATCTTGTGCATCCAATAGGTGTGTTTGTGTCATTGGATGATCAATTAGGTCATTTTCGTCCTCCCTAGGCATATTTTTGTCCAATTAGGGTCTTTAACCAATCTTGTGCATCCAATAAGTTCATTTGTGTCATTGGATTAACATTTAGGTCATTTTCGTCCTCCCTAGGCATATTCTTGTCCAATTAGGGTTTTTAACCAATCTTGTGCTTCCAATAGGTGTGTTTGTGTCATTGGATGATCAATTAGGTCATTTTCGTCCTCCCTAGGCTTATTCTTGTCCAATTAGGGTTTTTAACCAATCTTGGGCATCCAATAACTTTGTTTGTGTCATTGAATTAATATTTAGGTCATTTTCGTCCTCCCTAGGCATATTCTTGTCCAATTAGGGTTTTTAACCAATCTTGTGCATCCAATAGGTGTGTTTGTGTCATTGGATGATCAATTAGGTCATTTTCGTCCTCCCTAGGCTTATTCTTGTCCAATTAGGGTTTTTAACCAATCTTGTGCATCCAATAAGTTCATTTGTGTCATTGGATTAACATTTAGGTCATATCCGTCCTTCCTAGGCATATTCTTGTCCAATTAGGGTTTTTAACCAATCTTGTGCATCCAATAGGTGTGTTTGTGTCATTGGATGATCAATTAGGTCATTTTCGTCCTCCCTAGGCTTATTCTTGTCCATTTAGGGTTTTTAACCAATCTTGTGCATCCAATAGGTGTGTTTGTGTCATTGGATGATCAATTAGGTCATTTTCGTCCTCCCTAGGCTTATTCTTGTCCAATTAGGGTTTTTAACCAATCTTGTGCATCCAATAACTTTGTTTGGGTCATTGAATTAATATTTAGGTCATTTTCGTCCTCCGTAGGCATATTCTTGTCCAATTAGGGTTTTTAACAAATCTTGTGCATCCAATAGGTGTGTTTGTGTCATTGGATGATCAATTAGGTCATTTTCGTCCTCCCTAGGCTTATTCTTGTCCAATTAGGGTTTTTAACCAATCTTGTGCATCCAATAGGTGTGTTTGTGTCATTGGATGATCAATTAGGTCATTTTCGTCCTCCCTAGGCATATTCTTGTCCAATTAGGGTTTTTAACCAATCTTGTGCATCCAATAGGTGTGTTTGTGTCATTGGATGATCAATTAGGTCATTTTCGTCCTCCCTAGGCTTATTCTTGTCCAATTAGGGTTTTTAACCAATCTTGTGCATCCAATAGGTGTGTTTGTGTCATTGGATGATCAATTAGGTCATTTTCGTCCTCCCTAAGCTTATTCTTGTCCAATTAGGGTTTTTAACTAATCTTGGGCATCCAATAAGTTCATTTGTGTCAATGGATTAACATTAAGGTCATTTTCGTCCTCCCTAGGCTTATTCTTGTCCAATTAGGGTTTTTAACCAATCTTGTGCATCCAATAAGTTCATTTGTGTCATTGGATTAACATTTAGGTCATTTTCGTCCTCCCTAGGCATATTCTTGTCCAATTAGGGTTTTTAACCAATCTTGTGCATCCAACAGGTGTGTTTCTGTCATTGGATGATCAATTAGGTCATTTTCGTCCTCCCTAGGCTTATTCTTGTCCAATTAGGGTTTTTAACCAATCTTGTGCATGCAATAGGTGTGTTTGTGTCATTGGATGATCAATTAGGTCATTTTCGTCCTTCCTAGGCATATTCTTGTCCAATTAGGGTTTTTAACCAGTCTTGTGCATCCAATAGGTGTGTTTGTGTCATTGGATGATCAATTAGGTCATTTTCGTCCTTCCTAGGCATATTCTTGTCCAATTAGGGTTTTTAACCAATCTTGTGCATCCAATAACTTTGTTTGTGTCATTGAATTAATATTTAGGTCATTTTACTCCTCCCTAGTCATTTTCTTGTCCAAATAGGGTTTTTAACCAATCTTGTGCATCCAATAGGTTTGTTTGTGTCATTGGATGATCAATTAGGTCATTTTCGTCCTCCTCAGGCTTATTCTTGTCCAATTAGGGTTTTTAACCAATCTTGTGCATCCAATAAGTTTGTTTGTGTAATTGAATTAATATTTAGGTCATTTTCTTCCTCCCTAGGCATATTCTTGTCCAGTTAGGGTTTTTAACCAATCTTGTGCATCCAATAGGTGTGTTTGTGTCATTGGATGATCAATTAGGTCATTTTCGTCCTCCCTAGGCTTATTCTTGTCCAATTAGGGTTTTTAACCAATCTTGTGCATCCAATAACTTTGTTTGTGTCATTGAATTAATATTTAGGTCATTTTCCTCCTCCCTAGGCACATTCTTGTCCAATTAGGGTTTTTAACCAATCTTGTGCATCCAATAGGTGTGTTTGTGTCATTGGATGATCAATTAGGTCATTTTCGTCCTTCCTAGGCATATTCTTGTCCAATTAGGGTTTTTAACCAGTCTTGTGCATCCAATAGGTGTGTTTGTGTCATTTGATGATCAATTAGGTCATTTTCGTCCCCCCAAGGCTTATTCTTGTCCAATTAGGGATTTTAACCAATCTTGTGCATCCAATAGGTGTGTTTGTGTCATTGGATGATCAATTAGGTCATTTTCGTCCTCCCTAGGCTTATTCTTGTCCAATTAGGGTTTTTAACCAATCTTGTGCATCCAATAGGTGTGTTTGTGTCATTGGATGATCAATTAGGTCATTTTCGTCCTCCCAAGGCTTATTCTTGTCCAATTTGGGTTTTTAACCAATCTTGTGCATCCAATAAGTTCATTTGTCTCATTGGATTAACATTTAGGTCATTTTCGTCCTCCGCCGTCATATTCTTGTCCAATTAGGGTTTTTAACCAATCTTGTGTATCCAATTGGTGTGTTTGTGTCATTGGATGATCAACTAGGTCATTTTCGTCCTCCCTAGGCATATTCTTGTCCAATTAGGGTTTTTAACCAATCTTGTGCATCCAATAGGTGTGTTTGTGTCATTGGATGATCAATTAGGTCATTTTCGTCCTCCCTAGGCTTATTCTTGTCCAATTAGGGTTTTTAACCAATCTTGTGCATCCAATAGGTGTGTTTGTGTCATTGGATGATCAATGATGTCATTTTCGTCCTCCCTAGGCTTATTCTTGTCCAATTAGGGTTTTTAACCAATCTTGTGCATCCAATAAGTTAATTTGTGTCATTGGATGATCAATTAGGTCATTTTCGTCCTTCCTAGGCATATTCTTGTCCAACTAGGGTTTTTAACCAATCTTGTGCATCCAATAAGTTCATTTGTGTCATTGGATTAACATTTAGGTCATTTTCGTCCTCCCTAGGCATATTCTTGTCCAATTAGGGTTTTTAACCAATCTTGTGCATCCAATAGGTGTGTTTGTGTCATTGGATGATCAATTAGGTCATTTTCGTCCTCCCTAGGCTTATTCTTGTCCAATTAGGGTTTTTAACAAATCTTGTGCATCCAATAAGTTCATTTGTGTCATTGGATGATCAATTAGGTCATTTTTGTCCTTCCTAGGCATATTCTTGTCCAACTAGGGTTTTTAACCAGTCTTGTGCATCCAATAGGTGTGTTTGTGTCATTGGATGATCAATTAGGTCATTTTCATCCTCCCAAGGCTTATTCTTGTCCAATTAGGGTTTTTAACCAATCTTGTGCAACCAATAAGTTCATTTGTGTCATTGGATTAACATTTAGGTCATTTTCGTCCTCCCTAGGCATATTCTTGTCCAATTAGGGTTTTTAACCAATCTTGTGCATCCAATAGGTGTGTTTGTGTCATTGGATGATCAATTAGGTCATTTTCATCCTCACTAGGCTGATTCTTGTCAAATTAGGGTTTTTAACCAATCTTGTGCATCCAATAACTTTGTTTGTGTCATTGAATTAATATTTAGGTCATTTTCGTCCTCCCTAGGCATATTCTTGTCCAATTAGGGTTTTTAACCAATCTTGTGCATCCAATAGGTGTGTTTGTGTCATTGGATGATCAATTAGGTCATTTTCGTCCTCCCTAGGCTTATTCTTGTCCAATTAGGGTTTTTAATCAATCTTGTGCATCCAATAAGTTCATTTGTGTCATTGGATTAACATTGAGGTCATTTTTGTCCTCCCTAGGCATATTCTTGTCCAATTAGGGTTTTTAACCAATCTTGTGCTTCCAATAGTTGTGTTTGTGTCATTGGAAGATCAATTAGGTCATTTTCGTCCTCCCAAGGCTTATTCTTGTCCAATTAGGGTTTTTAACCAATCTTGTGCATCCAATAAGTTCATTTGTGTCATTGGATGATCAATTAGGTCATTTTCGTCCTCCCTAGGTATATTCTTGTCCAACTAGGGTTTTTAACCAATCTTGTGTATCCAATAGGTGTGTTTGTGTCTTTGGATGATCAATTAGGTCATTTTCGTCCTCCCTAGGCTTATTCTTGTCCAATTAGGGTTTTTAACCAATCTTGTGCATCCAATAGGTGTGTTTGTGTCATTGGATGATCAATTAGGTCATTTTCGTCCTCCCTAGGCATATTCTTGTCCAATTAGGGTTTTTAACAAATCTTGTGCATCCAATAAGTTTGTTTGTTTCATTGAATTAATATTTAGGTCATTTTCGTCCTCCCTAGGCATATTCTTGTCCAATTAGGGTTTTTAACCAATCTTGTGCATCCAATAGGTGTGTTTGTGTCATTGGATGATCAATTAGGTCATTTTCGTCCTCCCTAGGCATATTCTTGTCCAATTAGGGTTTTTAACCAATCTTGTGCATCCAATAGGTGTGTTTGTGGCAATGGATGATCAATTTGGTCGTTTTCGTCCTCCCTAGGCTTATTCTTGTCCAATTAGGGTTTTTAACCAATCTTGTGCATCCAACAAGTTTGTTTATGTCATTGAATTAATATTTAGGTCATTTTCGTCCTCCCTAGGCATATTCTTGTCCAATTAGGGTTTTTAACCAATCTTGTGCATCCAATAGGTGTGTTTGTGTCATTGGATGATCAATTAGGTCATTTTCGTCCTCCCTAGGCTTATTGTTGTCCAATTAGGGTTTTTAACCAATCTTGTGCATCCAATAGGTGTGTTTGTCTCATTGGATGATCAATTAGGTCATTTTCGTCCTCTCGAGGCTTATTCTTGTCCAATTAGGGTTTTTAACCAATCTTGTGCATTCAATAGGTGTGTTTGTGTCATTGGATGATCAATTAGGTCATTTTCGTCCTCCCTAGGCTTATTCTTGTCCAACTCGGGTTTTTAACCAATCTTGTGCATCCAATAGGTGTGTTTGTGTCATTGGATGATCAATTAGGTCATTTTGGTCCTCCCTAGGCTTATTCTTGTCCAATTAGGGTTTTTAACCAATCTTGTGCATCCAATAGGTGTGTTTGTGTCATTGGATGATCAATTAGGTCATTTTTGTCCTCCCTAGGCTTATTCTTGTCCAATTACAGTTTTTAACCAATCTTGTGCATCCAATAGGTGTGTTTGTGTCATTGGATGATCAATTAGGTCATTTTCGTCCTCCCTAGGCTTATTCTTGTCCAATTAGGGTTTTTAACCAATCTTGTGCATCCAATAGGTGTGTTTGTGTCATTGGATGATCAATTAGGTCATTTTCGTCCTCCCTAGGCTTATTCTTGTCCAATTAGGGTTTTTAACAAATCTTGTGCATCCAATAAGTTCATTTGTGTCATTGGATGATCAATTAGGTCATTTTCGTCCTCACTAGGCTTATTCTTGTCCAATTAGGGTTTTTAACCAATCTTGTGCATCCAATAGGTGTGTTTGTGTCATTGGATGATCAATTAGGTCATTTTCGTCCTCCCTAGTCTTATTCTTGTCCAATTAGGGTTTTTAACCAATCTTGTGCATCCAATAAGTTTGTTTGTGTCATTGGATTAATATTTAGGTCATTTTCGTCCTCCCTAGGCATATTCTTGTCCAATTAGGGTTTTTAACCAATCTTGTGCATCCAATAGGTGTGTTTGTGTCATTGGATGATCAATTAGGTCATTTTCGTCCTCCCTAGGCTTATTCTTGTCCAATTAGGGTTTTTAACCAATCTTGTGCATCCAATAAGTTCATTCGTGTCATTGGATGATCAATTAGGTCATTTTCGTCCTCCCTAGGCATGTTCTTGTCCAACTAGGGTTTTTAACCAATCTTGTGCATCCAATAGGTGTGTTTGTGTCATTGGATGATCAATTAGGTCATTTTCATCCTCCCTAGGCTTATTCTTGTCCAATTAGGATTTTTAACCAATCTTGGGCATCCAATAAGTTGAGTTGTGTCATTGGATTAACATTTAGGTCATTTTCGTTCTCCCTAGGCTTATTCTTGTCCAATTAGGGTTTTTAACCAATCTTGTGCATCCAATAAGTTTATTTGTGTCATTCGATTAACCTTTAGGTCATATCCGTCCTCCCTAGGCTTAATCTTGTCCAACTAGGGTTTTAAACCAATCTTGTGCATCCAATAGGTGTGTTTGTGTCATTGGATGATCAATTAGGTCATTTTCGTCCTCCCTAGGCTTATTCTTGTCCAATTAGGGTTTTTAACCAATCTTGTGCATCCAATAGGTGTGTTTGTGTCATTGGATGATCAATTAGGTCATTTTCGTCCTCCCTAGGCTTATTCTTGTCCATCTAGGGTTTTTAACCAATCTTGTGCATCCAATAAGTTTGTTTGTGTCATTGAATTAATATTTAGGTCATTTTCGTCCTCCCTAGGCATATTCTTGTCCAATTAGGGTTTTTAACCAATCTTGTGCATCCAATAGGTGTGTTTGTGTCATTGGATGATCAATTAGGTCATTTTCGTCCTCCCTAGGCTTATTCTTGTCCAATTGGGGTTTTTAACCAATCTTGTGCATCCAATAGGTGTGTTTGTGTCATTGGATGATCAATTAGGTCATTTTCGTCCTTCCTAGGCATATTCTTGTCCAATTAGGGTTTTTAACCAGTCTTGTGCATCCAATAGGTGTGTTTGTGTCATTGGATGATCAATTAGGTCATTTTCTTCCTCCCAAGGCTTATTCTTGTGCAATTAGGGTTTTTAACCAATCTTGTGCATCCAATAAGTTGATTTGTGTCATTGGATTAACATTTAGGTCATTTTCGTCCTCCCTCGGCATATTCTTGTCCAACTAGGGTTTTTAACCAATCTTGTGCATCCAATAGGTGTGTTTGTGTCTTTGGATGATCAATTAGGTCATTTTCGTCCTCCCTAGGCTTATTCTTGTCCAATTAGGATTTTTAACCAATCTTGTGCATCCAATAAGTTCATTTGTGTCATTGGATGATCAATTAGGACATTTTCGTCCTCCCTAGGCATATTCTTCTCCAACTAGGGTTTTTAACCAATCTTGTGCATCCAATAGGTGTGTTTGTGTCTTTGGATGATCAATTAGGTCATTTTCGTCCTCCCTAGGCTTATTCTTGTCCAATTAGGGTTTTTAACCAATCTTGTGCATCCAATAGGTGTGTTTGTGTCATTGGATGATCAATTAGGTCATTTTCGTCCTTCCTAGGCATATTCTTGTCCAATTAGGGTTTTTAACCAGTCTTGTGCATCCAATAGGTGTGTTTGTGTCATTGGATGATCAATTAGGTCATTTTCTTCCTCCCACGGCTTATTCTTGTCCAATTAGGGTTTTTAACCAATCTTGTGCATCCAATAAGTTGATTTGTGTCATTGGATTAACATTTAGGTCATTTTCGTCCTCCCTAGGCATATTCTTGTCCAACTAGGGTTTTTAACCAATCTTGTGCATCCAATAGGTGTGTTTGTGTCTTTGGATGATCAATTAGGTCATTTTCGTCCTCCCTATGCTTATTCTTGTCCAATTAGGGTTTTTAACCAATCTTGTGCATCCAATAACTTTGTTTGTGTCATTGAATTAATATTTAGGTCATTTTCCTCCTCCTTAAGCATATTCTTGTCCAATTAGGGTTTTTAACCAATCTTGTGCATCCAATAGGTGTGTTTGTGTCATTGGATGATCAATTAGGTCATTTTCGTCCTTCGTAGGCATATTCTTGTCCAATTAGGGTTTTTAACCAGTCTTGTGAATCCAATAGGTGTGTTTGTGTCATTGGATGATCAATTAGGTCATTTTCTTCCTGCCAAGGCTTATTCTTGTCCAATTAGGGTTTTTAACCAATCTTGTGCATCCAATAGGTGTGTTTGTGCCATTGGATGATCAATTAGGTCATTTTCGTCCTCCCTAGGCTTATTCTTGTCCAATTAGAGTTTTTAACCAATCTTGTGCTTCCAATAACTTTGTTTGTGTCGTTGAATTAATATTTAGGTCATTTTCGTCCTCCCTAGGCATATTCTTGTCCAATTAGGGTTTTTAGCCAATCTTGTGCATCCAATAGGTGTGTTTGTGTCATTGGATGATCAATTAGGTCATTTTCGTCCTCCCTAGGCTTATTATTGTCTAATTAGGGTTTTTAACCAATCTTGTGCATCCAAAAGGTGTGTTTGTGTCATTGGATGATCAATTAGGTCATTTACGTCCTCCCTAGGCTTATTCTTGTCCAATTAGGGTTTTTAACCAATCTTGTGCATCCAATAGGTGAGTTTGTGTCATTGGATTAACATTTAGGTCATTTTCGTCCTCCCTAGGCTTATTCTTGTCCAATTAGGGTTTTTAACCAATCTTGTGCATCCAATAAGTTTGTTTGTGTCATTGAATTCATATTTAGGTCATTTTCGTCCTCCCTAGACGTATTCTTGTCCAATTAGGGTTTTAAACCAATCTTGTGCATCCAATAGGTGTGTTTGTGTCATTGGATGATCAATTAGGTCATTTTCGTCCTCCCTAGGCTTATTCTTGTCCAATTACGGTTTTTAACCAATCTTGTGCATCCAATAACTTTGTTTGTGTCATTGAATTAATATTTAGGTCATTTTCCTCCTCCCTAGGTATATTCTTTTCCAATTAGGGTTTTTAACCAATCTTGTGCATCCAATAGGTGTGTTTGTGTCATTGGATGATCAATTAGGTCATTTTCGTCCTCCCTAGGCTTATTCTTGTCCAATTAGGGTTTTTAACCAATCTTGTGCATCCAATAAGTTCATTTGTGTCATTGGATTAACATTTAGGTCATTTTCGTCCTCCCTAGGCATATTATTGTCCAATTAGGGTTTTTAACCAATCTTGTGCATCCAATAGGTGTGTTTGTGTCAATGGATGATCAATTAGGTCATTTTCGTCCTCCCTAGGCATATTCTTGTCCAATTAGGGTTTTTAACCAATCTTGTGCATCCAATAGGTGTGTTTGTGTCATTGGATGATCAATTAGGTCATTTTCGTCCTCCCTAGGCTTATTCTTGTCCAACTAGTGTTTTTAACCAATCTTCTGCATCCGATAAGTTTGTTTGTGTCATTGAATTAATATTTAGGTCATTTTCGTCCTCCCTAGGAATATTCTTGTCCAATAAGTGTTTTTAACCAATCTTGTGCATCCAATAGGTGTGTTTGTGTCGTTGGATGATCAATTAGGTCATTTTCGTCCTCCCTAGGCATATTCTTGTCCAATTAGGGTTTTTAACCAATCTTGTGCATCCAATAGGTGTGTTTGTGTCATTGGATGATCAATTAGGTCATTTTCGTCCTCCCTAGGCTTATTCTTGTCCAATTAGGGTTTTTAACCAATCTTGTGCATCCAATAGGTGTGTTTGTGTCATTGGATGATCAATTAGGTCATTTTCGTCCTCCCTAGGCTTATTCTTGTCCAATTAGGGTTTTTAACCAATCTTGTGCATCCAATAAGTTCATTTGTGTCATTGGATGATCAATTAGGTCATTTTTGTCCTCCCTAGGCTTATTCTTGTCCAATTAAGGTTTTTAACCAATCTTGTGCATCCAATAAATTTGTTTGTGTCATTGAATTAATATTTAGGTCATTTTCGTCCTCCCTAGGCATATTCTTCTCCAATTAGGGTTTTTAACCAATCTTGTGCATCCAATAAGTTTGTTTGTGTCATTGAATTCATATTTAGGTCATTTTCGTCCTCTCTAGGCATCATCTTGTCCAATTAGGGTTTTTAACCAATCTTTTGCATCCAATAGGTGTGTTTGTGTCATTGGATGATCAATTAGGTCATTTTCGTCCTCCCTAGGCTTATTCTTGTCCAATTAGGGTTTTTAACCAATCTTTTGCATCCAATAGGTGTGTTTGTGTCATTGGATGATCAATTAGGTCATTGTCATGCTCCCTAGGCCTATTCTTGTCCAATTAGGGTTTTTAACCAATCTTGTGCATCCAATAGGTGTGTTTGTGTCATTGGATGATCAATTAGGTCATTTTCGTCCTCCCTAGGCTTATTCTTGTCCAATTAGGGTTTTTAACCAATCTTGTGCATCCAATAACTTTGTTTGTGTCATTGAATTAATTTTTAGGTCATTTTCCTCCTCCCTAGGCATATTCTTGTCCAATTAGGGTTTTTAACCAATCTTGTGCATCCAATAGGTGTGTTTGTGTCATTGGATGATCAATTAGGTCATTTTCGTCCTCCCTAGGCTTATTCTTGTCCAATTAGGGTTTTTAACCAATCTTGTGCATCCAATAAGTTCATTTCTGTCATTGGATTAACATTTAGGTCATTTTCGTCCTTCCTAGTCATATTCTTGTCCAATTAGGGTTTTTAACCAATCTTGTGCTTCCAATAGGTGTGTTTGTGACATTGGATGATCAATTAGGTCATTTTCGTCCTCCCTAAGCTTATTCTAGTCCAATTAGGGTTTTTAACCAATGTTGTGCATCCAATAGGTGTGTTTGTGTCATTGGATTAACATTTAGGTCATTTTCGTCCTCCCTAGGCTTGTTCTTGTCCAATTAGGGTTTTTAACCAATCTTGTGCATCCAATAGGTGTGTTTGTGTCATTGGATGATCAATTAGGTCATTTTCGTCCTCCCTAGGCTTATTCTTGTCCAATTAGGGTTTTTAACCAATCTTGTGCATCCAATGAGTTCATTTGTATCATTGAATGATCAATTAGGTCATTTTCGTCCTCCCTAGGAATATTCTTGTCCAATTAGGGTTTTTAACCAATCTTGTGCATCCAATAGGTGTGTTTGTGTCATTGGATGATCAATTAGGTCATTTTCGTCCTCCCTAGGCTTATTCTTGTCCAATTAGGGTTTTTAACCAATCTTGTGCATCCAATAGCTTTGTTTGTGTCATTGCATTAATATTTAGGTCATTTTCGTCCTCCCTAGGCATATTCTTGTCCAATTAGGGTTTTTAACCAATCTTGTGCATCCAATAGGTGTGTTTGTGTCATTGGATGATCAATTAGGTCATTTTCGTCCTCCCTAGGCTTATTCTTGTCCAATTAGGGTTTTTAACCAATCTTGTGCCTCCAATAAGTTCATTTGTGTCATTGGATTAACATTTAGGTCATTTTCGTCCTCCTTAGGCATATTCTTGTCCAATTAGGGTTTTTAACCAATCTTGTGCATCCAATAGGTGTGTTTGTGTCATTGGATGATCAATTAGGTCATTTTCGTCCTCCCTAGGCTTATTCTTGTCCAATTAGGGTTTTTAACCAATCTTGTACATCTAATAATTTCATTTGTGTCATTGGATTAACATTTAGGTCATTTTCGTCCTCCCTAGGCATATTCTTGTCCAATTAGGGTTTTTAACCAATCTTGTGCATCCAATAGGTGTGTTTGTGTCATTGGATGATCAATTAGGTCATTTTCGTACTCCCTAGGCTTATTCTTGTCCAATTAGGGTTTTTAACCAATCTTGTGCATCCAATAACTTCATTTGTGTCATTGGATTAACATTTAGGTCATTTTCGTCCTCCCTAGGCATATTCTTGTCCAATTAGGGTTTTTAACCAATCTTGTGCATCCAATAGGTGTGTTTGTGTCATTGGATGATCAATTAGGTCATTTTCGTCCTCCCTAGGCTTATTCTTGTCCAATTAGGGTTTTTAACCAATGTTGTGCATCCAATAGGTGTGTTTGTGTCATTGGATGATCAATTAGGTCATTTACGTCCTCCCTAGGATTATTCTTGTCCAATTAGGGTTTTTAACCAATCTTGTGCATCCAATAACTTTGTTTGTGTCATTGAATTAATATTTAGGTCATTTTCGTCCTCCCTAGGCATATTCTTGTCCAATTAGGGTTTTTAACCAATCTTGTGCATCCAATAGGTGTGTTTGTGTCATTGGATGATCAATTAGGTCATTTTCGTCCTCCCTAGGCTTATTCTTGTCCAATTAGGGTTTTTAACCAATCTTGTTCATCCAATAGGTGTGTTTGTGTCAATGGATGATCAATTAGGTCGTTTTCGTCGTCCCTAGGCTTATTCATGTCCAATTAGGGTTTTTAACCAATCTTGTGCATCCAATAGGTGTGTTTGTGTCATTGGATGATCAATTAGGTCATTTTCGTCCTACCTAGACTTATTCTTGTCAAATTAGGGTTTTTAATCAATCTTGTGCATCCAATAACTTTGTTTGTGTCATTGAATTAATATTTAGGTCATTTTCGTCCTCCCTAGGCATATTCTTGTCCAATTAGGGTTTTTAACCAATCTTGTGCATCCAATAGGTGTGTTTGTGTCATTGGATGATCAATTAGGTCATTTTCGTCCTCCCTAGGCTTATTCTTGTCCAATTAGGGTTTTTAACCAATCTTGTGCATCCAATAAGTTTATTTGTGTCATTGGATGATCAATTAGGTCATTTTCGTCCTCCCTATGCATATTCTTGTCCAACTAGGGTTTTTAACCAATCTTGTGCATCCAATAGTTGTGTTTGTGTCTTTGGATGATCAATTAGGTCATTATTGTCCTCCCTAGGCTTATTCTTGTCCAATTAGGGTTTTAAACCAATCTTGTGCATCCAATAGGTGTGTTTGTGTCATTGGATGATCAATTAGGTCATTTTCGTCCTCCCTAGGCTTATTCTTGTCCAATTAGGGTTTTTAACCAATCTTGTGCATCCAATAGGTGTGTTTGTGTCATTGGATTAACATTTAGGTCATTTTCGTCCTCCCTAGGCGTATTCTTGTCCAATTAGGGTTTTTAACCTATCTTGTGCATTCAATAAGTTTGTTTGTGTCATTGAATTAATATTTAGGTCATTTTCGTCCTCCCTAGGCATATTCTTGTCCAATTAGGGTTTTTAACCAATCTTGTGCATCCAATAGGTGTGTTTGTGTCATTGGATGATCAATTAGGTCATTTTCGTCCTCCCTAGGCTTATTCTTGTCCAATTAGGGTTTTTAACCAATCTTGTGCATCCAATAAGTTGAGTTGTGTCATTGGATTTACATTTATGTCATTTTCGTCCTCCGTAGGCTTATTCTTGTCCAATTAGGGTTTTTAACCAATCTTGTGCATCCAATAGGCGTGTTTGTGTCATTCGATGATCAATTAGGTCATTTTCGTCCTCCATAGGCTTATTCTTACCCAATTAGAGTTTTTAACCAATCTTGTGCATCCAATAAGTTGAGTTGTGTCATTGGATGATCAATTAGGTCATTTTCGTCCTCCCTAGGCTTATTCTTGTCCAATTAGGGTTTTTAACCAATCTTGTGCATCCAATAAGTTTGTTTATGTCATTGGATTAATATTTAGGTCATTTTCGTCCTCCCTAGGCATATTCTTGTCCAATTAGGGTTTTTAACCAATCTTGTGCATCCAATAGGTGTCTTTGTGTCATTGGATGATCAATTAGGTCATTTTCGTCCTCCCTAGGCTTATTCTTGTCCAATTAGGGTTTTTAACCAATCTTGTGCATCCAATAGGTGTGTTTGTGTCATTGGATGATCAATTAGGTCATTTTCGTCCTTCCTAGGCATATTCTTGTCCAATTAGGGTTTTTAACCAGTCTATTGCATCCAATAGGTGTGTTTGTGTCTTCCAATAACTTTGTTTGTGTCATTGAAATAATATTTAGGTCATTTTCGTCCTCCCTAGGCATATTCTTGTCCAATTATGGTTTTTAACCAATCTTGTGCATCCAATAGGTGTGTTTGTGTCATTGGATGATAAATTAGGTCATATTCGTCCTCCCTAGGCTTATTATTGTCCAATTAGGGTTTTTAACCAATCTTGTGCATCCAATAAGTTCATTTGTGTCATTGGATTAACATTTAGGTTATTTTCGTCCTCCCTAGGCATATTCTTGTCCAATTAGGGTTTTTAACCAATCTTGTGCATCCAATAGGTGTGTTTGTGTCATTGGATGATCAATTAGGTCATTTTCGTCCTCCCTAGGCTTATTCTTGTCCAATTAGGGTTTTTAACCAATCTTGTGCATCCAATAAGTTCATTTGTGTCATTGGATTAACTTTTAGGTCATTTTCGTCCTCCCTAGGCATATTCTTGTCCAATTAGGGTTTTTAACCAATCTTGTGCATCCAATAGGTGTGTTTGTGTCATTGGATGATCAATTTAGGTCATTTTCATCCTCCCTAGGCATATTCTTGTCCAATTAGCGTTTTTAACCAATCTTGTGCATCCAATAGGTGTGTTTGTGTCATTGGATGATCAATTAGGTCATTTTCGTCCTCCCTAGGCTTATTCTTGTCCAATTAGGGTTTTTAACCAATCTTGTGCATCCAATAGGTGTGTTTGTGTCATTGGATGATCAATTAGGTCATTTTCGTCCTTCCTAGGCATATTCTTGTCCAGTAAGGGTTTTTAACCAGTCTTTTGCATCCAATAGGTGTGTTTGTGTCATTGGATGATCAATTAGGTCATTTTCGTCCTCCCTAGGCTTATTCTTGTCCAATTAGAGTTTTTAACCAATCTTGTGCTTCCAATAACTTTGTTTGTGTCGTTGAATTAATATTTAGGTCATTTTCGTCCTCCCTAGGCATATTCTTGTCCAATTAGGGTTTTTGACCAATCTTGTGCATCCAATAAGTTCATTTGTGTCATTGGATTAACATTTAGGTCATTTTCGTCCTCCCTAGGCATATTCTTGTCCAATTAGGGTTTTTAACCAATCTTGTGCATCCAATAGGTGTGTTTGTGTCATTGGATGATCAATTAGGTCATTTTCGTCCTCCCTAGGCTTATTCTTGTCCAATTAGGGTTTTTAACCAATCTTGTGCATCCAATAAGTTCATTTGTGTCATTTTCGTCCTCCCTAGGCTTATTCTTGTCCAATTAGGGTTTTTAACCAATCTTGTGCATCCAATAAGTTGAGTTGTGTCATTGGATTAACATTTAGGTCATTTTCGTTCTCCCTAGGCTTATTCTTGTCCAATTAGGGTTTTTAACCAATCTTGTGCATCCAATAAGTTCATTTGTGTTATTGGATTAACATTTAGGTCATATTCGTCCTCCCTAGGCTTATTCATGTCCAATTAGGGTTTTTAACCAATCTTGTGCATCCAATAGGTATGTTTGTGTCATTGGATGATCAATTAGGTCATTTTCGTCCTCCCTAGGCATATTCTTGTCCAATTAGGGTTTTTAATTAATCTTGTGCATCCAATAAATGTGTTTGTGTCATTGGATGATCAATTAGGCCATTTTCGTCCACCCTAGGCTTATTCTTGTCCAATTAGGTTTTTTAACCAATCTTGTGCATCCAATAGGTGTGTTTGTGTCATTGGATGATCAATTAGGTCATTTTCGTCCTCCCTAGGCTTATTCTTGTCCAATTAGGGTTTTTAACCAATCTTGTGCATCCAATAAGTTCATTTGTGTCATTGGATTAACATTTAGGTCATTTTCGTCCTCCCTAGGCATATTCTTGTCCAATTAGGGTTTTTAACCAATCTTGTGCATCCAATAGGGGTGTTTTTGTCATTGGATGATCAATTAGGTCATTTTCGTCCTCCGTATGCTTATTCTTGTCCAATTAGGGTTTTTAACCAATCTTGTGCATCCAATAAGTTTGTTTGTTTCATTGAACTAATATTTAGGTCATTTTCGTCCTCCCTAGGCATATTCTTGTCCAATTAGGGTTTTTAACCAATCTTGTGTATCCAATAGGTGTGTTTGTGTCATTGGATGATCAATTAGGTCATTGTCGTCCTCCGTAGGCATATTCTTGTCCAATTAGGGTTTTTAACCAATTTTGTTCATCCAATAAGTTTGTTTATGTCATTGAATTAATATTTAGGTCATTTTCGTCCTCCTTAGGCATATTCTTGTCCAATTAGGGTTTTTAACCAATCTTGTGCATCCAATAGGTGTGTTTGTGTCATTGGATGATCAATTAGGTCATTTTCGTCCTCCCTAGGCTTATTCTTGTCCAATTAGGGTTTTTAACCAATCTTGTGCATCCAATAGGTGTGTTTGTGTCATTGGATGATCAATTAGGTCATTTTCGTCCTCCCTAGGCTTATACTTGTCCAATTAGGGTTTTTAACCAATATTGTGCATCCAATAGGTGTGTTTGTGTCATTGGATGATCAATTAGGTCATTTTCGTCCTCCCTAGGCATATTCTTGTCCAATTAGGGTTTTTAACCAATCTTGTGCATCAAATAAGTTTGTTTGTGTCATTGGATGATCAATTAGGTCATTTTCGTCCTCCCTAGGCTTATTCTTGTCCAATTAGGGTTTTTAACCAATCTTGTGCATCCAATAGGTGTGTTTGTGTCATTGGATGATCAATTAGGTCATTTTCGTCCTCCCTAGGCTTATTCTTGTCCAATTAGGGTTTTTAACCAATCTTGTGCATCCAATAAGTTCATTTGTGTCATTGGATTAACATTTAGGTCATTTTCGTCCTCCCTAGGCATATTTTGTCCAATTAGGGTTTTTAACCAATCTTGTGCATCCAATAGGTGTGTTTGTGTCATTGGATGATCAATTAGGTCATTTTCGTCCTCCCTATGCTTATTCTTGTCCAATTAGGGTTTTTAACCAATCTTGTGTATCCAATAAGTTCATTTGTGTCATTGGATGATCAATTAGGTCATTTTCGTCCTCCCTAGGCATATTCTTCTCCAACTAGGGTTTTTAACCAATCTTGTGCATCCAATAGGTGTGTTTGTGTCATTTGATGATCAATTAGGTCATTTTCGTCCTCCTTCGGCTTATTCTTGTCCAATTAGGGTTTTTAACCAATCTTGTGCATCCAATAAGTTCATTTGTGTCATTGGATTAACATTTAGGTCATTTTCGTCCTCCCTAGGCATATTCTTGTCCAATTAGGGTTTTTAACCAATCTTGTGCATCCAATAAGTTGAGTTGTATCATTGGATTAACATTTAGGTCATTTTCGTTCTCCCTAGGCTTATTCTTGTCCAATTAGGGTTTTTAACCAATCTTGTGCATCCAATAGGTGTGTTTGTGTCATTGGATGAACAATGAGGTCATTTTCGTCCTCCCTAGGCATATTCTTGTCCAATTAGGGTTTTTAACCAATCTTGTGCATCCAATAGGTGTGTTTGTGTCATTGGATGATCAATTAGGTCATTTTCGTCCTCCCTAGGCTTATTCTTGTCCAATTAGGGTTTTTAACCAATCTTGTGCATCCAATAAGTTCATTTGTGTCATTGGATTAACATTTAGGTCATTTTCGTCCTCCCTAGGCATATTCTAGTCGAATTAGGGTTTTTAACCAATCTTGTGCATCCAATAGGTGTGTTTGCGTCATTGAATGATCAATTAGGTCACTTTCCTCCTCCCTAGGCATATTCTTGTGCAATTTGGGTTTTTAACCAATCTTGTGCATCCAATAGGTGTGTTTGTGTCATTGGATGATCAATTAGGTCATTTTCGTCCTCCCTAGGCTTATTCTTGTCCAATTAGGGTTTTTAACCAATCTTGTGCATCCAATAAGTTCATTTGTGTCATTGGATTAACATTTAGGTCATTTTCGTCCTCCCTAGGCATATTCTTGTCCAGTTAGGGTTTTTAACCAATCTTGTGCATCCAATAGGTGTGTTTGTGTCATTGGATGATCAATTAGGTCATTTTCGTCCTCCCTAGGCTTATTCTTGTCCAATTAGGGTTTTTAACCAATCTTGTGCATCCAATAAGTTCATTTGTGTCATTGGATGATCAATTAGGTCATTTTCGTCCTCCCTAGGCTTATTCTTGTTCAACTAGGGTTTTTAACCAATCTTGTGCATCCAATAGGTGTGTTTGTGTCATTGGATGATCAATTAGGTCATTTTCGTCCTCCCTAGGCTTATTCTTGTCCAATTAGGGTTTTTAACCAATCTTGTGCATCCAATAAGTTCATTTGTGCCATTGGATTAACATTTAGGTCATCTTCGTCCTCCCTAGGCATATTATTGTCCAATTAGGGTATTTAACCAATCTTCTGCTTCCAATAGGTGTGTTTGTGTCGTTGGATTAACATTTAGGTCATTTTCGTCCTCCCTAGGCATATTCTTGTCCAATTAGGGTTTTTAACCAATCTTGTGCTTCCAATAGGTGTGTTTGTGTCATTGGATGATCAATTAGGTCATTTTCGTCCTCCCTAGGCTTATTCTTGTCCAATTAGGGTCTTTAACCAATCTTGTGCATCCAATAAGTTCATTTGTGTCATTGGATGATCAATTAGGTCATTTTCGTCCTCCCTAGGCATATTCTGGTCCAACTAGGGTTTTTAACCAATCTTGTGCATCCAATAGGTGTGATTGTGTCATTGGATGAACAATTAAGTCATTTTCGTCCTCCCTAGGCTTATTCTTGTCCAATTAGGGTTTTTAACCAATCTAGTGCATCCAATAAGTTGAGTTGTGTCATTGGATTAACATTTAGGTCATTTTCGTCCTCCCTAGGCTTATTCTCGGCCAATCAGGGTTTTTAACCCATCTTGTGCATCCAATAAGTTCATTTGTGTTGAATTAATATTTAGGTCATTTTCGTCCTCCCTAGGCATATTCTTGTCAAATTAGGGTTTTTAACCAATCTTGTGCATCCAATAGGTGTGTTTGTGTCATTGGATGATCAATTAGGTCATTTTCGTCCTCCCTAGGCTTATTCTTGTCCAATTAGGGTTTTTAACCAATCTTGTGCATCCAATAAGTTCATTTGTGTCACTGGATTAACATTTAGGTCGTTTTCGTCCTCCCTAGGCATATTCTTGTCCAACTATGGTTTTTAACCAATCTTCTGCATCCAATAGGTGTGTTTGTGTCATTGGATGATCAATTAGGTCATTTTCGTCCTCCGAAGGCTTATTCTTGTCCAATTAGGGTTTTTAACCAATCTTGTGCATCCAATAAGTTCATTTGTGTCATTGGATTAACATTTAGGTCATTTTCGTCCTCCCTAGGCATATTCTTGTCCAATTAGGGTTTTTAACCAATCTTGTGCATCCAATAGGTGTGTTTGTGTAATTGGATGATCAATTAGGTCATTTTCGTCCTCCCTAGGCATATTCTTCTCCAATTAGGGTTTTTAACCAATCTTGTGCATCCAATAGGTGTGTTTGTGTCATTGGATTAACATTTAGGTCATTTTCGTCCTCCCTAGGCTTATTCTTGTCCAATTAGGGTTTTTAACCAATCTTGTGCATCCAATAAGTTCATTTGTGTCATTGGATGATCAATTAGGTCATTTTCGTCCTCCCTAGGCATATTCGTGTCCAACTAGGGTTTTTAACCAATCTTGTGCATCCAATAGGTGTGTTTGTGTCATTGGATGATCAATTAGGTCATTTTCGTCCTCCCTAGGCTTATTCTTGTCCAATTAGGGTTTTTAACCAATCTTGTGCATCCAATAAGTTCATTTGTGTCATTGGATTAACATTTAGGTCATTTTCGTCCTCCCTAGGCATATTCTTGTCCAATTAGGGTTTTTAACCAATCTTGTGCATCCAATAGGTGTGTTTGTGTCATTGGATGGTCAATTAAGTTATTTTCTTCCTCCCTAGGCTTATTCTTGTCCAGTTAGGGTTTTTAATCAATCTTGTGCATCCAATAAGTTCATTTGTGTCAATGGATTAACATTTAGGTCATTTTCGTCCTCCCTAGGCTTATTCTTGTCCAATTAGGGTTTTTAATCAATCTTGTGCATCCAATAAGTTGATTTGTGTCATTGGATTAACATTTAGGTCATTTTCGTCCTCCCTAGCCATATTCTTGTCCAATTAGGGTTTTTAACCAATCTTGTGCTTCCAATAGGTGTGTTTGTGTCATTGGATGATCAATTAGGTCATTTTCGTCCTCCCTAGGCTTATTCTTGTCCAATTAGGGTTTTTAACCAATCTTGTGCATCCAATAAGTTCATTTGTGTCATTGGATTAACATTTAGGTCATTTTTGTCCTCCCTAGGCATATTCTTGTCCAATTAGGGTTTTTATCCAATCTTGTGCTTCCAATAGGTGTGTTTGTGTCATTGGATGATCAATTAGGTCATTTTCGTCCTCCCTAGGCTTATTCTTGTCCAATTAGGGTTTTTAACCAATCTTGTGCATCCAATAAGTTTGTTTATGTCATTGAATTAATATTTAGGTCATTTTCGTCCCCCTTAGGCATATTCTTGTCCAATTAGGGTTTTTAACCAATCTTGTGCATCCAATAGGTGTCTTTGTGTCATTGGATGATCAATTAGGTCATTTTCGTCCTCCCTAGGCTTATTCTTGTCCAATTACAGTTTTTAACCAATATTGTGCATCCAATAACTTTGTTTGTGTCATTGAATTAATATTTAGGTCATTTTCCTCCTCCCTAGGCATATTCTTTTCCAATTAGGGTTTTTAACCAATCTTGTGCATCCAATAGGTGTGTTTGTGTCATTGGATGATCAATTAGGTCATTTTCGTCCTCCCTAGGCTTATTCTTGTCCAATTAGGGTTTTTAACCAATCTTGTGCATCCAATAAGTTCATTTGTGTCATTGGATTAACATTATGTCATTTTCGTCCTTCCTAGGCATATTCTTGTCCAATTAGGGTTTTTAACCAATCTTGTGCATCCAATAGGTGTGTTTGTGTCATTGGATGATCAATTAGGTTATTTTCGTCCTCCCTAGGCTTATTCTTGTCCAATTAGGGTTTTTAACCAATCTTTTGCATCCAATAAGTTGAGTTGTCTCATTGCATTAACATTTAGGTCATTTTCGTCCTCCCTAGGCTTATTCTTTTCCAATTAGGAGTTTTAACCAATCTTGTGCATCCAATAAGTTTGTTTGTGTCATTGAATTAATATTTAGGTCATTTTCGTCCTCCCTAGGCATATTCTTGTCCAATTACGGTTTTTAACCAATCTTGTGCATCCAATAAGTTCATTTGTGTCATTGGATTAACTTTTATGTCATTTTCGTCCTCCCTAGACTTATTCTTGTCCAATTAGGAGTTTTAACCAATCTTGTGCATCCAATAAGTTTGTTTGTGTCATTGAATTAATATTTAGGTCATTTTCGTCCTCCCTAGGCATATTCTTATCAAATTAGGGTTTTTAACCAATCTTGTGCATCCAATAGGTGTGTTTGTGTCATTGGATGATCAATTAGGTCATTTTCGTCCTCCCTAGGCTTATTCTTGTCCAATTAGGGTTTTTAACCAATCTTGTGCATCCAATAAGTTCATTTGTGTCATTGGATTAACATTTAGGTCATTTTCGTCCTCCCTAGGCATATTCTTGTCCAATTAGGGTTTTGAACCAATCATGCGCATCCAATAGGTGTGTTTGTGTCATTGGATGATCAATTAGGTCATTTTCGTCCTCCCTAGGCTTATTCTTGTCCAATTAGGGTTTTTAACCAATCTTGTGCATCCAATAGGTGTGTTTGTGTCATTGGATGATCAATTAGGTCATTTTCGTCCTCCCTAGGCTTATTCTTGTCCAATTAGGGTTTTTAACCAATCTTGTGCATCCAATAAGTTCATTTGTGTCATTGGATTAAAATTTAGGTCACTTTCGTCCTCCTTAGGCATATTCTTGTCCAATTAGGGTTTCTAACCAATCTTGTGCATCCAATAAGTTCATTTGTGTCATTGGATTAACATTTTGGTCATTTTCGTCCTCCCTAGGCTTATTCTTGTCCAATTAGGGTTTCTAACCAATCTTGTGCATCCAATAGGTGTGTTTGTGTCATTGGATGATCAATTAGGTCATTTTCGTCCTCCCTAGGCTTATTCTTGTCCAATTAGGGTTTTTAACCAATCTTGTGCATCCAATAGGTGTGTTTGTGTCATTGGATGATCAATTAGGTCATTTTCGTCCTTCCTACGCATATTCTTGTCCAATTAGGGTTTTTAACCAGTCTTGTGCATCCAATAGGTGTGTTTGTGTCTTTGGATGATCAATTAGGTCATTTTCGTCCTCCCAAGGCTTATTCTTGTCCAATTAGGGTTTTTAACCAATCTTGTGCATCCAATAACTTTGTTTATGTCATTGAATTAATATTTAGGTCATTTTCCTCCTCCCAAGGCATATTCTTGTCCAATTAGGATTTTTAACCAATCTTGTGCATCCAATAGGTGTGTTTGTGTCATTGGATGATCAATTAGGTCATTTTCGTCCTCCCTAGGCTTATTCTTGTCCAATTAGGGTTTTTAACCAATCTTGTGCATCCAATAAGTTCATTTGTGTCATTGGATGATCAATTAGGTCATTTTCGTCCTCCCTAGGCATATTCTTGTATAACTAGGGTTTTTAACCAATCTTGTGCATTCAATAGGTGTGTTTGTGTCATTGGATGATCAATTAGGTCATTTTCGTCCTCCCTAGGCTTATTCTTGTCCAATTAGGGTTTTTAACCAATCTTGTGCATCCAATAGGTGTGTTTGTGTCATTGGATGATCAATTAGGTCATTTTCGTCCTCCCTAGGCTTATTCTTGTCCAATTAGGGTTTTTAACCAATCTTGTGCATCCAATAGGTGTGTTTGTGTCATTGGATGATCAATTAGGTCATTTATCGTCCTCCCTAGGCTTATTCTTGTCCAATTAGGGTTTTTAACCAATCTTGTGCATCCAATAGGTTGAGTTGTGTCATTGGATTAACATTTAGGTCATTTTCGTCCTCCCTAGGCATATTCTTGTCCAATTAGGGTTTTTAACCAATCTTGTGCATCCAATAGGTGTGTTTGTGTCATTGGATGATCAATTAGGTCATTTTCGTCCTCCCTAGGCTTATTCTTGTCCAATTAGGGTTTTTAACCAATCTTGTGCATCCAATAAGTTTGTTTGTGTCATTGAATTAATATTTAGGTCATTTTCAACCTCCCTAGGCATATTCTTGTCCAATTAGGGTTTTTAACCAATATTGTGCATCCAATAGTAGTGTTTGTGTCATTGGATGATCAATTAGGTCATTTTCGTCCTCCCTAGGCTTATTCTTGTCAATTAGGGTTTTTTACCAATCTTGTGCATCCAATAACTTTGTTTGTGTCATTGAATTAATATTTAGGTCATTTTCGTCCTCCCTAGGCATATTCTTGTCCAATTAGGGTTTTTAACCAATCTTGTGCATCCAATAGGTGTGTTTGTGTCATTGGATGATCAATTAGGTAATTTTCGCCCTCCCTAGGCTTATTCTTGTCCAATTAGGGTTTTTAACCAATCTTGTGCATCCAATAAGTTCATTTGTGTCATTGGATTAACATTTAGGTCATTTTCGTCCTCCCTAGGCATATTCTTGTCCAATTAGGGTTTTTAACCAATCTTGTGCTTCCAATAGGTGTGTTTGTGTCATTGGATGATCAATTAGGTCATTTTCGTCCTCCCTAGGCTTATTCTTGTCCAATTAGGGTTTTTAACAAATCTTGTGCATCCAATAACTTTGTTTGTGTCATTGAATTAATATTTAGGTCATTTTCCTCCTCCCTAGGCATATTCTTGTCCAATTAGGGTTTTTAACCAATCTTGTGCATCCAATAGGTGTGTTTGTGTCATTGGATGATCAATTAGGTCATCTTCGTCCTCCCTAGGCTTATTCTTGTCCAATTAGGGTTTTTAACCAATCTTATGCATCCAATAGGTGTGTTTGTGTCATTGGATTAACATTTAGGTCATTTTCGTCCTCCCTAGGCATATTCTTGTCCAATTAGGGTTTTTAACCAATCTTGTGCATCCAATAACTTTGTTTGTGTCATTGAATTAATATTTAGGTCATTTTCGTCTTCCCTAGGCATATTCTTGCCCAATTAGGGTTTTTAACAAATCTTGTGCATCCAATAGGTGTGTTTGTATCATTGGATGATCAATTAGGTCATTTTCGTCCTCCCTAGGCTTATTCTTGTCCAATTAGGGTTTTTAACCAATCTTGTGCATCCAATATGTTTGTTTGTGTCATTGAATTAATATTTAGGTCATTTTCGTCGTCCCTAGGCATATTTTTGTCCAATTAGGGTTTTTAACCAATCTTGTGCATCCAATAGGTGTGTTTGTGTCATTGGATGATCAATTAGGTCATTTTCGTCCTCCCTAGGCTTATTCTTGTCCAATTAGGGTTTTTAACCAATCTTGTGCATCCAATAAGTTCATTTGTGTCATTGGATTAACATTTAGGTCATTTTCGTCCTCCCTAGGCATATTCTTGTCCAATTAGGGTTTTTAACCAATCTTGTGTATCCAATAGGTGTGTTTGTGTCATTGGATGATCAATGAGGTCATTTTCGTCCTCCCTAGGCTTATTCTTGTCCAATTAGGGTTTTTAACCAATCTTGGGCATCCAATAGGTGTGTTTGTGTCATTGGATGATCAATTAGGTCATTTTCGTCCTCCCTATGCTTATTCTTGTCCAATTAGGGTTTTTAACCAATCTTGTGCATCCAATAACTTTGTTTGTGTCATTGAATTAATATTTAGGTCATTTTCGTCCTCCCTAGGCATATTCTTGTCCAATTAGGGTTTTTAACCAATCTTGTGCATCCAATAGGTGTGTTTGTGTCATTGGATGATCAATTAGGTCATTTTAGTCCTCCCTAGGCTTATTCTTGTCCAATTAAGGTTTTTTTTACCAATCTTGTGCATCCAATAAGTTCATTTGTGTCATTGGATTAACATTTAGGTCATTTTCGTCCTCCCTAGGCATATTCTTGTCCAATTAGGGTTTTTAACCAATCTTGTGCATCCAATAGGTGTGTTTGTGTCATTGGATGATCAATTAGGTCATTTTCGTCCTCCCTATGCTTATTCTTGTCCAATTAGGGTTTTTAACTAATCTTGTGCATCCAATAAGTTCATTTGATTCATTGGATGATCAATTAGGTCATTTTCGTCCTTCCTAGGCATATTCTTGTCCAACTAGGGTTTTTAACCAACGTTGTGCATCCAATAGGTGTGTTTGTGTCATTGGATGATCAATTAAGTCATTTTCGTCCTCCTTAGGCTTATTCTTGTCCAATTAGGGTTTTTAACCAAACTTGTGCATCCAATAAGTTCATTTGTGTCATTGGATTAACATTTAGGTCATTTTCGTCCTCCCTAGGCATATTCTTGTCCAATTAGGGTTTTTAACCAATCTTGTGCATCCAATAGGTGTGTTTGTGTCATTGGATGATCAATTAGGTCATTTTCGTCCTCCCTAGGCTTATTCTTGCCCAATTAGGGTTTTTAACCAATCTTGTGCATCCAATAAGTTCATTTGTGTCATTGGATAAACATTTAGGTCATTTTCGTCCTCCCTAGGCATATTCTTGTCCAATTAGGGTTTTTAACCAATCTTGTGCATCCAATAGGTGTGTTTGTGTTATTGGATGATCAATTAGGTCATTTTCGTCCTCCCTAGGCTTATTCTTGTCCAATTAGGATTTCTAACCAATCTTGTGCATCCAATAAGTTCATTTGTGTCATTGGATGATCAATTAGGTCATTTTCGTCCTCCCTAGGGATATTCTTGTCCAATTAGCGTTTTTAACCAATCTTGTGCATCCAATAGGTGTGTTTGTGTCATTGGATGATCAATTAGGTCATTTTCGTCCTCCCTAGGCTTATTCTTGTGCAATTAGGGTTTTTAACCAATCTTGTGCATCCAATAGGTGTGTTTGTGTCATTGGATGATCAATTAGGTCATTTTCGTCCTTCCTAGGCATATTCTTGTCCAATTAGGGTTTTTAACCAGTCTTTTGCATCCAATAGGTGTGTTTGTGTCATTGGCTGATCGATTAGGTCATTTTCGTCCTCCGAAGGCTTATTCTTGTCAAATTAGGGTTTTTAACCAATCTTGTGCATCCAATAAGTTCATTTGTGTCATTGGATTAACATTTAGGTCATTTTCGTCCTCCCTAGGCATATTCTTGTCCAATTAGGGTTGTTAACCAATCTTGTGCATCCAATAGGTGTGTTTGTGTCATTGGATGATCAATTAGGTCATTTTCGTCCTCCCTAGGCTTATTCTTGTCCAATTAGGGTTTTTAACCAATCTTGTGCATCCAATAAGTTCATTTGTGTCATTGGATTAACATTTAGGTCATTTTCATCCTCCCTAGGCATATTCTTGTCCAATTAGGGTTTTTAACCAATCTTGTGCATCCAATAGGTGTGTTTGTGTCATTGGCTGATCAATTTTGGTCATTTTCGTCCTCCCTAGGCATATTCTTGTCCAATTAGCGTTTTTAACCAATCTTGTGCATCCAATAGGTGTGTTTGTGTCATTGGATGATCAATTTAGGTCATTTTCGTCCTCCCTAGGCATATTCTTGTCCAATTTGCGTTTTTAACCAATCTTGTGCATCCAATAGGTGTGTTTGTGTCATTGGATGATCAATTTAGGTCATTTTCGTCCTCCCTAGGCTTATTCTTGTCCAATTAGGGTTTTTAACCAATCTTGTGCATCCAATAGGTGTGTTTGTGTCATTGGATGATCAATTAGGTCATTTTC
>JBBPBR010000902.1:11497-38235 GCA_037974775.1 Cicer pinnatifidum | reverse complement strand
AATTGGACAAGAATAAGCCTAGGGAGGACGAAAATGACCTAATTGATCATCCTATGACACAAACACACCTATTGGATGCACAAGATTGGTTAAAAACCCTTATTGGACAAGAATATGCCTAGGGAGGCGAAAATGACCTAAATGTTAATCCAATGACACAAATGAACTTATTGGATGCACAAGATTGGTTAAAAACCCTAATTGGACAAGAATAAGCCTTCAGAGGACGAAAATGACCTAATTGATCATCCAATGACACAAACACACCTATTGGATGCACACGATTGGTTAAAAACCCTTATTGGACAAGAATAAGCCTAGGGAGGACGAAATTGACCTAATTGATCATCCAATGACACAAACACACCTATTGGGTGCACAAGATTGGTTAAAAACCCTAATTGGACAAGAATATGCCTACGGATGAGGAAAATGACCTAAATATTAATTCAATGACACAAACAAAGTTATTGGATGCACAAGATTGGTTAAAAACCCTAATTGGACAACAATAAGGCTAGGGAGGACGAAAATTACCTAATTGATCATCCAATGACACAAACACACCTATTGGATGCACAAGATTGGTTAAAAACCCTAATTGGGCAAGAATATGCCTAGGGAGGACGAAAATGACCTAAATGTTAATCCAATGACACAAATGAACTTATTGGATGCACAAGATTGGTTAAAAACCCTAATTGGACAAGAATAAGCCTAGGGAGGACGAAAATGACCTAATTGATCATCCAATGACACAAACACACCTATTGGGTGCACAAGATTGGTTAAAAACCCTAATTGGACAAGAATATGCCTACGGATGAGGAAAATGACCTAAATATTAATTCAATGACACAAACAAAGTTATTGGATGCACAAGATTGGTTAAAAACCCTAATTGGACAACAATAAGGCTAGGGAGGACGAAAATTACCTAATTGATCATCCAATGACACAAACACACCTATTGGATGCACAAGATTGGTTAAAAACCCTAATTGGGCAAGAATATGCCTAGGGAGGACGAAAATGACCTAATTGATCATCCAATGACACAAACACACCTATTGGATGCACACGATTGGTTAAAAACCCTTATTGGACAAGAATAAGCCTAGGGAGGACGAAAATGACCTAAATGTTAATCCAATGACACAAACTCACCTATTGGATGCACAAGATTGGTTAAAAACCCTAATTGGACAAGAATAAGCCTAGGGAGGACGAAAATGACCTAATTGATCATCCAATGACACAAACACACCTATTGGATGCACACGATTGGTTAAAAACCCTTATTGGACAAGAATAAGCCTAGGGAGGACGAAAATGACCTAATTGATCATCCAAAGACACAAACACACCTATTGGATGCACAATATTGGTTAAAAACCCTAGTTGGACAAGAATATGCCTAGGGAGGACGAAAATGACCTAATTGATCATCCAATGACACAAATGAACTTATTGGATGCACAAGATTGGTTAAAAACCCTAATTGGACAAGAATAAACATAGAAAGGACGAAAATGACCTAATTGATCATCCAATGACACAAACACACCTATTGGATGCACAAGATTGGTTAAAAACCCTAATTGGACAAGAATATGCCTAGGGAGGACGAAAATGACCTAAATGTTAATCCAATGACACAAATGAACTTATTGGATGCACAAGATTGGTTAAAAACCCTAATTGGACAAGAATAAGCCTAGGGAGGACGAAAATGACCTAAATGCTAATCCAATGACACAACTCAATTTATTGGATGCACAAGATTGGTTAAAAACCCTAATTGGGCAAGAATAAGCCTAGGTAGGACGAAAATGACCTAATTGATCATCCAATGACACAAATGAACTTATTGGATGCACAAGATTAGTTAAAAACCCTAATTGGACAAGAATAAGCATAGGGAGGACGAAAATGACCTAATTGATCATCCAATGACACAAACACACCTATTGGATGCACAAGATTGGTTAAAAACCCTAATTGGACAAGAATATGCCTATGGAGGACGAAAATGACCTAAATATTAATTCAATGACATAAACAAACTTATTGGATGCACAAGATTGGTTAAAAACCCTAATTGGACAAGAATAAGCCTAGGGAGGACGAAAATGACCTAATTGATCATCCAATGACACAAACACACCTATTGGAAGCACAAGATTGGTTAAAAACCCTAATTGGACAAGAATATGCCTAGGGAGGACGAAAATGACCTAAATGTTAATCCAATGACACAAATAAACTTATTGGATGCACAAGATTGGTTAAAAACCCTAATTGGACAAGAATAAGCCTAGGGAGGATGAAAATTACCTAATTGATCATCCAATGACACAAACACACCTATTGGATGCACAAGATTGGTTAAAAACCCTAATTGCACAAGAATATGCCTAGGGAGGAGGAAAATGACCTAAATATTAATTCAATGATGCAAACAAAGTTATTGGATGCACAAGATTGGTTAAAAACCATAATTGGACAAGAATAAGCCTAGGGAGGACGAAAATGACCTAATTGATCATCCAATGACACAAACACACCTATTGGATGCACAAGATTGGTTAAAAACCCTAGTTGGACAAGAATATACCTAGGGAGGACGAAAATGACCTAATTGATCTTCCAATGACACAAACACACCTATTGGATGCACAAGATTGGTTAAAAACCCTAGTTGGACAAGAATATGCCTAGGGAGGACGATAATGACCTAATTGATCATCCAATGACACAAATGAACTTATTGGATGCACAAGATTAGTTAAAAACCCTAATTGGACAAAAATAAGCCTAGGTAGGACGAAAATGACCTAATTGATCATCCAATGACACAAACACACCTATTGGATGCACAAGATTGGTTAAAAACCCTAATTGGACAAGAATAAGCCTAGGGAGGACGAAAATGACCTAATTGATCATCCAATGACACAAACACACCTATTGGATGCACAAGATTGGTTAAAAACCCTAGTTGGACAAGAATATGCCTAGGGAGGACGAAAATGACCTAATTGATCATCCAATGACACAAATGAACTTATTGGATGCACAAGATTGGTTAAAAACCCTAGTAGGACAAGAATATGCCTTGGGAGGACGAAAATGACCTAATTGATCATCCAATGACACAAATGAACTTATTGGATGCACAAGATTTGTTAAAAACCCTAATTGGACAAGAATAAGCCTAGGGAGGACGAAAATGACCTAATTGATCATCCAATGACACAAACACACCTATTGGATGCACAAGATTGGTTAAAAACCCTAATTGGACAAGAATAAGCCTAGGGAGGACGAAAATGACCTAATTGATCATCCATTGACACAAACACACCTATTGAATGCACAAGATTGGTTAAAAACCCTAATTGGACAAGAATATGTCTAGGGAGGACGAAAATGACCTAAATATTAATTCAATGACACAAACAAAGTTATTGGATGCACAAGATTGGTTAAAAACCCTAATTGGACAAGAATAAGCCTAGGGAGGACGAAAATGACCTAAATGTTAATCCAATGACACAAACTCACCTATTGGATGCACAAGATTGGTTAAAAACCCTAATTGGACAAGAATATGCCTAGGGAGGACGAAAATGACCTAAATGTTAATCCAATGACACAAATGAACTTATTGGATGCACAAGATTGGTTAAAAACCCTAACTGGACAAGAATAAGCCTTCGGAGGACGAAAATGACCTAATTGATCATCCAATAACACAAACACACCTATTGGATGCAAAAGACTGGTTAAAAACCCTAATTGGACAAGAATATGCCTAGGGAGGACGAAAATGACCTAATTGATCATCCAATGACACAAACACACCTATTGGGTGCACAAGATTGGTTAAAAACCCTAATTGGACAACAATATGCCTACGGATGAGGAAAATGACCTAAATATTAATTCAATGACACAAACAAAGTTATTGGATGCACAAGATTGGTTAAAAACGCTAATTGGACAACAATAAGCCTAGGGAGGACGAAAGTTACCTAATTGATCATCCAATGATACAAACACACATACTGGATGCACAAGATTGGTTAAAAACCCTAATTGGGCAAGAATATGCCTAGGGAGGACGAAAATGACCTAAATATTAATTCAATGACACAAACAAACTTATTGGATGCACAAGATTGGTTAAAAACCCTAATTGGACAAGAATAAGCCTAGGGAGGACGAAAATGACCTAAATGTTAATCCAATGACACAAACTCACCTATTGGATGCACAAGATTGGTTAAAAACCCTAATTGGACAAGAATATGCCTACGGAGGAGGAAAATGACCTAAATATTAATTCAATGACACAAACATAGTTATTGGATGCACAAGATTGGTTAAAAACCGTAATTGGACAACAATAAGCCTAGGGAGGACGAAAATTACCTAATTGATCATCCAATGACACAAAAACACCTATTGGATGCACAAGATTGGTTAAAAACCCTAATTGGGCAAGAAAATGCCTAGGGAGGACGAAAATGACCTAAATATTAATTCAATGATACAAACAAACTTATTGGATGCACAAGATTGGTTAAAAACCCTAATTGGACAAGAATAAGCCTAGGGAGGACGAAAATGACCTAAATGTTAATCCAATGACACAAACTCACCTATTGGATGCACAAGATTGGTTAAAAACCCTAATTGGACAAGAATAAGCCTAGGGAGGACGAAAATGACCTAATTGATCATCCAATGACACAAACACACCTATTGGATGCACAAGATTGGTTAAAAACCCTAATTGGACAAGAATAAGCCTAGGGAGGACGAAAATGACCTAATTCATCATCCAATGACACAAACACACCTATTGGATGCACAAGATTGGTTAAAAACCCTAGTTGGACAAGAATATGCCTAGGGAGGACGAAAATGACCTAATTGATCATCCAATGACACAAATGAACTTATTGGATGCACAAGATTTTTTAAAAACCCTAATTGGACAATAATAAGCCTAAGGAGGACGAAAATGACCTAATTGATCATCCAATGACACAAACACACCTATTGGATGCACAAGATTGGTTAAAAACCCTAGTTGGACAAGAATATGCCTAGGGAGGACGAAAATGACCTAATTGATCATCCAATGACACAAATGAACTTATTGGATGCACAAGATTGGTTTGAAAACCCTAATTGGACAAGAATAAGCCTAGGGAGGACGAAAATGACCTAATTGATCATCCAATGACACAAACACACCTATGGGAAGCACAAGATTGGTTAAAAACCCTAATTGGACAAGAATATGCCTAGGGAGGACGAAAATGACCTAAATGTTAATCCAATGACACAAATGAACTTATTGGATGCACAAGATTGGTTAAAAACCCTAATTGGACAAGAATAAGCCTAGGGAGGACGAAAAATGACCTAATTGATCATCCAATGACACAAATGAACATATTGGATACACAAGATTGGTTAAAAACCCTAATTGGACAAGAATAAGCCTAGGGAGGACGAAAATGACCTAATTGATCTTCCAATGACACAAACACACCTATTGGATGCACAAGATTGGTTAAAAACCCTAATTGGACAAGAATATGCCTAGGGAGGACGAAAATGACCTAAATGTTAATCCAATGACACAAATGAACTTATTGGATGCACAAGATTGGTTAAAAACCCTAATTGGACAAGAATAAGCCTTCAGAGGACGAAAATGACCTAATTGATCATCCAATGACACAAACACACCTATTGGATGCACACGATTGGTTAAAAACCCTTATTGGACAAGAATAAGCCTAGGGAGGACGAAATTGACCTAATTGATCATCCAATGACACAAACACACCTATTGGGTGCACAAGATTGGTTAAAAACCCTAATTGGACAAGAATATGCCTACGGATGAGGAAAATGACCTAAATATTAATTCAATGACACAAACAAAGTTATTGGATGCACAAGATTGGTTAAAAACCCTAATTGGACAACAATAAGGCTAGGGAGGACGAAAATTACCTAATTGATCATCCAATGACACAAACACACCTATTGGATGCACAAGATTGGTTAAAAACCCTAATTGGGCAAGAATATGCCTAGGGAGGACGAAAATGACCTAAATGTTAATCCAATGACACAAATGAACTTATTGGATGCACAAGATTGGTTAAAAACCCTAATTGGACAAGAATAAGCCTAGGGAGGACGAAAATGACCTAATTGATCATCCAATGACACAAACACACCTATTGGGTGCACAAGATTGGTTAAAAACCCTAATTGGACAAGAATATGCCTACGGATGAGGAAAATGACCTAAATATTAATTCAATGACACAAACAAAGTTATTGGATGCACAAGATTGGTTAAAAACCCTAATTGGACAACAATAAGGCTAGGGAGGACGAAAATTACCTAATTGATCATCCAATGACACAAACACACCTATTGGATGCACAAGATTGGTTAAAAACCCTAATTGGGCAAGAATATGCCTAGGGAGGACGAAAATGACCTAATTGATCATCCAATGACACAAACACACCTATTGGATGCACACGATTGGTTAAAAACCCTTATTGGACAAGAATAAGCCTAGGGAGGACGAAAATGACCTAAATGTTAATCCAATGACACAAACTCACCTATTGGATGCACAAGATTGGTTAAAAACCCTAATTGGACAAGAATAAGCCTAGGGAGGACGAAAATGACCTAATTGATCATCCAATGACACAAACACACCTATTGGATGCACACGATTGGTTAAAAACCCTTATTGGACAAGAATAAGCCTAGGGAGGACGAAAATGACCTAATTGATCATCCAAAGACACAAACACACCTATTGGATGCACAATATTGGTTAAAAACCCTAGTTGGACAAGAATATGCCTAGGGAGGACGAAAATGACCTAATTGATCATCCAATGACACAAATGAACTTATTGGATGCACAAGATTGGTTAAAAATCCTAATTGGACAAGAATAAGCCTAGGGAGGACGAAAATGACCTAATTGATCATCCAATGACACAAACACACCTATTGGATGCACAAGATTGGTTAAAAACCCTAATTGGACAAGAATATGCCGAGGGAGGACGAAAATGACCTAAATGTTAATCCAATGACACAAATGAACTTATTGGATGCACAAGATTGGTTAAAAACCCTAATTGGACAAGAATAAGCCTTCGGAGGACGAAAATGATCTAATTGATCATCCAATGACACAAACACACCTATTGGATGCAAAAGACTGGTTAAAAACCCTAATTGGACAAGAATATGCCTAGGAAGGACGAAAATGACCTAATTGATCATCCAATGACACAAACACACCTATTGGATGCACAAGATTGGTTAAAAACCCTAATTGGACAAGAATAAGCCTAGGGAGGACGAAAATGACCTAAATGTTAATCCAATGACACAAACTCACCTATTGGATGCACAAGATTGGTTAAAAACCCTAATTGGACAAGAATAAGCATAGGGAGGACGAAAATTACCTAATTGATCATCCAAAGACACAAACACACCTATTGGATGCACAAGATTGGTTAAAAACCCTAATTGGACAAGAATATGCCTAGGGAGGAGGAAAATGACCTAAATATTAATTCAATGACACAAACAAACTTATTGGATGCACAAGATTGGTTAAAAACCCTAATTGGACAAGAATAAGCCTAGGGAGGACGAAAATGACCTAATTGATCATCCAATGACACAAAAACACTTATTGGATGCACGAGATTGATTAAAAACCCTAATTGGACAAGAATATGCCTAGGGAGGACGAAAATGACCTAAATATTAATTCAATGACACAAACAAACTTATTGGATGCACAAGATTGGTTAAAAACCCTAATTTGACAAGAATAAGCCTAGGGAGGACAAAAATGACCTAATTGATCATCCAAAGACACAAACACACCTATTGGATGCACAAGATTGGTTAAAAACCCTAGTTCGACAAGAATATGCCTAGGGAGGACGAAAATGACCTAATTGATCATCCAATGACACAAATGAACTTATTGGATGCACAAGATTGGTTAAAAACCCTAATTGGACAAGAATAAGCCTAGGGAGGACGAAAATAACCAAATTGATCATCCAATGACACAAACACACCTATTGGATGCACAAGATTGGTTAAAAACCCTAATTGGACAAGAATAAGCCTAGGGAGGACGAAAATGACCTAAATGTTAATCCAATGACACAACTCAACTTATTGGATGCACAAGATTGGATAAAAACCCTAATTGGACAAGAGTATGCCTAGGGAGGACGAAAATGACCTAATTGATCATCCAATGACATAAACACACCTATTGGATGCACAAGATCGGTTAAAAACCCTAATTGGACAAGAATAAGCCTAGGGAGGACGAAAATGACCTAAATGTTAATCCAATGACACAAATGAACTTATTGGATGCACAAGATTGGTTAAAAACCCTAATTGGACAAGAATAAGCCTTCGGAGGACGAAAATGACCTAATTGATCATCCAATGACACAAACACACCTATTGGATGCAAAAGATTGGTTAAAAACCCTAATTGGACAAAGTTATTGGAAGCACAAGATTGGTTAAAAACTCTAATTGGACAAGAATAAGCCTAGGGAGGACGAAAATGACCTAATTGATCATCCAATTACACAAACACACCTATTGGATGCACAAGATTGGTTAAAAACCCTAATTGGACAAGAATAGGCCTAGCGAGGACGAAAATGACCTAAATGTTAATCCAATGACACAAACTCACCTATTGGATGCACAAGATTGGTTAAAAACCCTAATTGGACAAGAATAAGCCTAGGGAGGACGAAAATGACCTAATTGATCATCCAATGACACAAACACACCTATTGGATGCAAAAGATTGGTTAAAAACCCTAGTTGGACAAGAATTTGCCTAGGGAGGACGAAAATGACCTAATTGATCATCCAATGACACAAATGAACTTATTGGATGCACAAGATTGGTTAAAAATCCTAATTGGACAAGAATAAGCCTAGGGAGGACGAAAATGACCTAATTGATCATCCAATGACACAAACACACCTATTGGATGCAAAAGACTGGATAAAAACCCTAATTGGACAAGAATATGTCTAGGAAGGACGAAAATGACCTAATTGATCATCCAATGACACAAACACACCTATTGGATGCACAAGATTGGTTAAAAACCCTAATTGGACAAGAATAAGCCTCGGGAGAACGAAAATGACCTAATTGATCATCCAATGACACAAACACACCTATTGGATGCACAACACTGGTTAAAAACCCTAATTGGACAAGAATATGCCTAGGAAGGACGAAAATGACCTAATTGATCATCCAATGACACAAACACACCTATTGGATGCACAAGATTGGTTAAAAACCCTAATTGGACAAGAATAAGCCTAGGGAGGACGAAAATGACCTAATTGATCATCCAATGACACAAAGACACCTATTGGATGCACAAGATTGGTTAAAAACCCTAATTGGACAAGAATATGCCTAGGGAGGACGAAAATGACCTAAATATTAATTCAATGACATAAACAAACTTATCGGATGCACAAGATTGGTTAAAAAGCCTAATTGGACAAGAATAAGCCTAGGGAGGACGAAAATGACCTAATTGATCATCCAATGACACAAACACACCTATTGGAAGCACAAGATTGGTTAAAAACCCTAATTGGACAAGAATATGCCTAGGGAGGACGAAAATGACCTAAATGTTAATCCAATGACACAAATGAACTTATTGGATGCACAAGATTGGTTAAAAACCCTAATTGGACAAGAATAAGCATAGGGAGGGCGAAAATGACCCAATTGATCATCCAATGACACAAACACACCTATTGGAAGCACAAGATTGGTTAAAAACCCTAGTTGGACAAGAATATGCCTAGGGAGGACGAAAATGACCTAATTGATCATCCAATGACACAAATGAACTTATTGGATGCACAAGATTGGTTAAAAACCCTAATTGGACAAGAATAAGCGTAGAAAGGACGAAAATGACCTAATTGATCATCCAATGACACAAACACACCTATTGGATGCACAAGATTGGTTAAAAACCCTAATTGGATAAGAATATGCCTAGGGAGGACGAAAATGACCTAATTGATCATCCAATGACACAAACACATCTATTGGATGCACAAGATTGGTTAAAAACCCTAATTGGACAAGAATATGCCTAGGGAGGACGAAAATGACCTAAATATTAATTCAATGACACAAACAAACTTATTGGATGCACAAGATTGGTTCAAAACCCTAATTGGACAAGAATAAGCCTAGGGAGGACGAAAATGACATAAATGTTAATCCAATGACACAAACACACCTATTGGATGCACAAGATTGGTTAAAAACCCTAATTGGACAAGAATAAGCCTAGGGAGGACGAAAATGACCTAATTGATCATCCAATGACACAAACACACCTATTGGATGCACAAGATTGGTTAAAAACCCTAATTGGACAAGAATAAGCCTAGGGAGGTCGAAAATGGCCTAATATATCATCCAAAGACACAAACACACCTATTGGATGCACAAGATTGGTTAAAAACCCTAGTTGGACAAGAATATGCCTAGGGAGGACGAAAATGACCTAATTGATCATCCAATGACAAAAACACACCTATTGGATGCACAAGATTGGTTAAAAACCCTAATTGGACAAGAATATGCCTAGGAAGGACGAAAATGACCTAATTGATCATCCAATGACACAAACACACCTATTGGATGCACAAGATTGGTTAAAAACCCTAATTGGAGAAGAATAAGCCTAGCGAGGACGAAAATGACCTAATTGATCATCCAATGACACAAACACACCTATTGGATGCACAAGATTGGTTAAAAACCCTAATTGGACAAGAATAAGCCTAGGGAGGACGAAAATGACCTAATTGATCATCCAATGACACAAATGAACTTATTGGATGCACAAGATTGGATAAAAACCCTAATTGGACAAGAATAAGCCTAGGGAGGAAGAAAATGACCTAATTGATCATCCAATGACACAAACACACCTATTGGAAGCACAAGATTGGTTAAAAACCCTAATTGGACAAGAATATGCCTAGGGAGGACGAAAATGACCTAAATGTTAATCCAATGACACAAATGAACTTATTGGATGCACAAGATTGGTTAAAAACCCTAATTGGACAAGAATAAGCCTAATGAGGACGAAAATGACCTAATTGATCATCCAATGACACAAACACACCTATTGGGTGCACAAGATTGGTTAAAAACCCTAATTGGACAAGAATATGCCTACGGATGAGGAAAATGACCTAAATATTAATTCAATGACACAAACAAAGTTATTGGATGCACAAGATTGGTTAAAAACCCTAATTGGACAACAATAAGGCTAGGGAGGACGAAAATTACCTAATTGATCATCCAATGACACAAACACACCTATTCGATGCACAAGGTTGGTTAAAAACCCTAATTGGGCAAGAATATGCCTAAGGAGGACGAAAATGACCTAAATATTAATTCAATGACACAAACAAACTTATTGGATGCACAAGATTGGTTAAAAACCCTAATTGGACAAGAATAAGCCTAAGGAGGACGAAAATGACCTAAATGTTAATCCAATGACACAAACTCACCTATTGGATGCACAAGATTGGTTAAAAACCCTAATTGGACAAGAATAAGCCTAGGGAGGACGAAAATGACCTAATTGATCATCCAATGACACAAACACACCTATTGGATGCACACGATTGGTTAAAAACCCTTATTGGACAAGAATAAGCCTAGGGAGGACGAAAATGACCTATATGATCATCCAAAGACACAAACACACCTATTGGATGCACAAGATTGGTTAAAAACCCTAGTTGGACAAGAATATGCCTAGGGAGGACGAAAATGACCTAATTGATCATCCAATGACACAAATGAACTTATTGGATGCACAAGATTGGTTAAAAATCCTAATTGGACAAGAATAAGCCTAGGGAGGACGAAAATGACCTAATTGATCATCCTATGACACAAACACACCTATTGGATGCACAAGATTGGTTAAAAACCCTTATTGGACAAGAATATGCCTAGGGAGGCGAAAATGACCTAAATGTTAATCCAATGACACAAATGAACTTATTGGATGCACAAGATTGGTTAAAAACCCTAATTGGACAAGAATAAGCCTTCAAAGGACGAAAATGACGTAATTGATCATCCAATGACACAAACACACCTATTGGATGCACACGATTGGTTAAAAACCCTTATTGGACAAGAATAAGCCTAGGGAGGACGAAAATGACCTAAATGTTAATCCAATGACACAAACACACCTATTGGATGCACAAGATTGGTTAAAAACCCTAATTGGACAAGAATAAGCCTCGGGAGAACGAAAATGACCTAATTGATCATCCAATGACACAAACACACCTATTGGATGCACAACACTGGTTAAAAACCCTAATTGGACAAGAATATGCCTACGGATGAGGAAAATGACCTACATATTAATTCAATGACACAAACAAAGTTATTGGATGCACAAGATTGGTTAAAAACCCTAATTGGACAACAATAAGGCTAGGGAGGACGAAATTTACCTAATTGATCATCCAATGACACAAACACACCTATTGGATGCACAAGATTGGTTAAAAACCCTAATTGGGCAAGAATATGCCTAGGGAGGACGAAAATGACCTAATTGATCATCCAATGACACAAACACACCTATTGGATGCACACGATTGGTTAAAAACCCTTATTGGACAAGAATAAGCCTAGGGAGGACGAAAATGACCTAAATGTTAATCCAATGACACAAACTCACCTATTGGATGCACAAGATTGGTTAAAAACCCTAATTGGACAAGAATAAGCCTAGGGAGGACGAAAATGACCTAATTGATCATCCAATGACACAAACACACCTATTGGATGCACACGATTGGTTAAAAACCCTTATTGGACAAGAATAAGCCTAGGGAGGACGAAAATGACCTAATTGATCATCCAAAGACACAAACACACCTATTGGATGCACAATATTGGTTAAAAACCCTAGTTGGACAAGAATATGCCTAGGGAGGACGAAAATGACCTAATTGATCATCCAATGACACAAATGAACTTATTGGATGCACAAGATTGGTTAAAAATCCTAATTGGACAAGAATAAGCCTAGGGAGGACGAAAATGACCTAAAAGCTAATCCAATGACACAACTCAACTTATTGGATGCACAAGATTGGTTAAAAACCCTAATTGGGCAAGAATAAGCCTAGGGAGGACGAAAATGACCTAATTAATCATCCAATGACACAAACACACCTATTGGATGCACAAGATTGGTTAAAAACCCTAATTGGACAAGAATAAGCCTAGGGAGGACGAAAATGACCTAATTGATCATCCAATGACACAAACACACCTATTGGATGCACAAGATTGGTTAAAAACCCTAATTGGACAAGAATAAGCCTAGGGAGGACGAAAATGACCTAATTGGTCATCCATTGCCACAAACACACCTATTGGATGCACAAGATTGGTTAAAAACCCTAATTGGACAAGAATATGCCTATTGAGGACGAAAATGACCTAAATGTTAATCCAATGACACAAATGAACTTATTGGATGCACAAGATTGGTTAAAAACCCTAATTGGACAAGAATAAGCCTAGGGAGGACGAAAATGACCTAATTGATCATCCAATGACACAAACACACCTATTGGATGCACAAGATTGGTTAAAAACCCTAATTGGACAAGAATATCCCTAGGCAGGACGAAAATGACCTAAATATTAATTCAATGACACAAACAAAGTAATTGGATGCACAAGATTGGTTAAAAACCCAAATTGGACAAGAATATGCCTAGAGAGGACGAATATGACCTAAATGTTAATCCAATAACACAAATGAACTTATTGGATGCACAAGATTGGTTAAAAACGCTAATTGGACAAGAATATGCCTAGGGAGGACTGATATGACCTAAATGTTAATCCAATGACACAAATGAACTTATTGGATGCACAAGATTGGTTAAAAACCCTAATTGGACAAGAATAAGCCTAGGGAGGACGAAAATGACCTAATTGATCATCCAATGACACAAACACACCTATTGGATGCACAAGATTGGTTAAAAACCCTAATTGGACAAGAATATGCCTAGGGAGGACGAAAATGACCTAATTGGTCATCCAATGACACAAACACACCTATTGGATGCACAAGATTGGTTAAAAACCCTAATTGGACAAGAATAAGCCTAGGGAGGACGAAAATAACCTAATTGATCATCCAATGACACAAACACACCTATTGGATGCACAAGATTGGTTAAAAACCCTAATTGGACAAGAATATGCCTAGGCAGGACGAAAATGATCTAAATGTTAATCCAATGACACAAATGAACTTATTGGATGCACAAGATTGGTTAAAAACCCTAATTGGACAAGAATAAGCCTAGGGAGGACGAAAATGACCTAATTGATCATCCAATGACACAAACACACCTATTGGATGCACAAGATTGGTTAAAAACCCTAATTGGACAAGAATATGCCTAGGGAGGACGAAAATGACCTAATTGATCATCCAATGACACAACTAAACTTATTGGATGCACAAGATTGGTTAAAAACCCTAATTGGACAAGAATAAGCCTAGGGAGGACGAAAATGACCTAATTGATCATCCAATGACACAAACACACCTATTGGATGCACAAGATTGGTTAAAAACCCTAATTGGACAAGAATATGCCTAGGGATGACGAAAATGACCTAAATGTTAATCCAATGACACAAACACACCTATTGGATGCACAAGATTGGTTAAAAACCCTAATTGGACAAGAATAAGCCTAGGGAGGACGAAAATGACCTAATTGATCATCCAATGACACAAACACACCTATTGGATGCACAAGATTGGTTAAAAACCCTAATTGGACAAGAATATGCCTAGGGAGGATGAAAATGACCTAAATATTAATTCGATGACACAAACAAAGTTATTGGATGCACAAGATTGGTTAAAAACCCTAATTGGACAAGAATAAGCCTAGGGAGGACGAAAATGACCTAATTGATCATCCAATGACACAAACACACCTATTGGATGCACAAGATTGGTTAAAAACCCTAATTGGACAAGAATAAACCTAGGGAGGAAGAAAATCACCTAATATATCATCCAATGACACAAACACACCTATTGGATGCACAAGATTGGTTAAAAACCCTAATTGGACAAGAATAAGCCTAGGGAGGACGAAAATGACCTAATTGATCATCCAATGACACAAACACACCTATTGGATGCACAAGATTGGTTAAAAACCCTAGTTGGACAAGAACATGCCTTGGGAGGACGAAAATGACCTAATTGATCATCCAATGACACTAATGAACTTATTGGATGCACAAGATTGGTTAAAAACCCTAATTGGACAAGAATTAGCCTAGGAAGGATGAAAATGACCTAATTGATCATCCAATGACACAAACACACCTATTGGATGCACAAGATTGGTTAAAAACCCTAATTGGACAAGAATATGCCTAGGGAGGACGAAAATGACCTAAATGTTAATCTAATGACACAAATGAACTTATTGGATGCACAAGATTGGTTAAAAACCCTAATTGGACAAGAATAAGCCTAGGGAGGACGAAAATGACCTAATTGATCATCCAATGACACAAACACACCTATTGGATGCACAAGATTGGTTAAAAACCCTAAATGGACAAGAATAAGCCTAGGGAGGACGAAAATGACCTAATTGATCATCCAATGACACAAACACACCTATTGGATGCACAAGATTGGTTAAAAACCCTAATTGGACAAGAATATGCCTAGGAAGGACGGATATGACCTAAATGTTAATCCAATGACACAAATGAACTTATTGGATGCACAAGATTGGTTAAAAACCCTAATTGGACAAGAATAAGCCTAGGGAGGACGAAAATGACCTAATTGATCATCCAATGACACAAACACACCTATTGGATGCACAAGATTGGTTAAAAACCCTAATTGGACAAGAATATGCCTAGGGAGGACGAAAATGACCTAAATATTAATTCAATGACACAAACAAACTTATCGGAAGGCCAAGATTGGTTAAAAACCCTAATTGGACAAGAATAAGCCTAGGGAGGACGAAAATGACCTAATTGATCATCCAATGACACAAACACACCTATTAGATGCACAAGATTGGTTAAAAACCCTAATTGGACAAGAATAAGCCTAGGGAGGACAAAAATGACCTAATTGATCATCCAATGGCACAAACACACCTATTGGATGCACAAGATTGGTTAAAAACCCTTATTGGACAAGAATATGCCTAGGGAGGACGAAAATGACCTAAATGTTAATCCAATGACACAAATGAACTTATTGGATGCACAAGATTGGTTAAAAACCCTAATTGGACAAGAATAAGCCTAGGGAGGACGAAAATGACCTAATTGATCATCCAATGACACAAACACACCTATTGGATGCACAAGATTGGTTAAAAACCCTAGTTGGACAAGAATATGCCTAGGGAGGAAGAAAATGACCTAATTGATGATCCAATAACACAAATGAACTTATTGGATGCACAAGATTGGTTAAAAACCCTAATTGGACAAGAATAAGCCTAGGGAGGACGAAAACGACCTAATTGATCATCCAATGACACAAACACACCTATTGGATGCACAAGATTGGTTAAAAACCCTAATTGGACAAGAATATGCCTAGGGAGAACGGATATGACCTAAATGTTAATCCAATGACACAAATGAACTTATTGGATGCACAAGATTGGTTAAAAACCCTAATTGGACAAGAATAAGCCTAGGGAGGACGAAAATGACCTAATTGATCATCCAATGACACAAACAAACCTATTGGACGCACATAATTGGTTAAAAACCCTAATTGAACAAGAATAAGCCTAGGGAGGACGAAAATGACCTAATTGATCATCCAATGACACAAACACACCTATTGGATGCACAAGATTGGTTAAAAACCCTAATTGGATAAGAATATGCCTAGGGAGGACGCATATGACCTAATTGATTATCCAATGACACAAACACACCTATTGGATGCACAAGATTGGTTAACAACCCTAATTGGACAATAATATGCCTAGGGAGGACGAAAATGACCTAAATGTTAATCCAATGACACAAACGAACTTATTGGATGCACAAGATTGGTTAAAAACCCTAATTGGACAAGAATAAGCCTAGGGAGGACGAAAATGACCTAATTGATCATCCAATGACACAAACACACCTATTGGATGCAGAAGATTGGTTAAAAACCCTAACTGGACAAGAATATGCCTAGGGAGGACGAAAATGACCTAATTGATCATCCAATGACACAAATGAACTTATTGGATGAACAAGATTGGTTAAAAACCCTAATTGGACAAGAATAAGCCTAGGGAGGACGAAAATGACCTAATTGATCATCCGATGACACAAATGAACTTATTGGATGCACAAGATTGGTTAAAAACCCTAATTGGACAAGAATAAGCCTAGGGAGGACGAAAATGACCTAATTGATCATCCAATGACACAAACACACCTATTGGATGCACAAGATTGGTTAAAAACCCTAATTGGACAAGAATATGCCTAGGGAGGACGAAAATGACCTAATTGATCATCCAATGACACAAATACACCTATTGGATGCACAAGATTGGTTAAAAACCCTAGTTGGACAAGAATATACCTAGGGAGGACGAAAATGACCTAATTGATCATCCAATGAGACAAATGAACTTATTGGATGCACAAGATTGGTTAAAAACCCTAATTGGACAAGAATAAGCCTAGGGAGGACGAAAATGACCTAATTGATCATCCAATGACACAAACACACCTATTGGATGCACAAGATTGGTTAAAAACCCTAATTGGACAAGAATATGCCTAGGGAGGACGAAAATGACCTAAATATTAATTCAATGAAACAAACAAACTTATTGGATGCACAAGATTCGTTAAAATCCCTAATTGGACAAGAATAAGCCTAGGGAGGACGAAAATGACCTAATTGATCATCAAATGACACAAACACACCTATTGGATGCACAAGATTGGTTAAAAACCCTAATTGGACAAGAATATGCCTAGCGAGGACGAAAATGACCTAAATATTAATTCAATGACACAAACAAAGTTATTGGATGCACAAGATTGGTTAAAAACCCTAATTGGACAAGAATAAGCCTAGGGAGGACGAAAATGACCTAATTGATCATCCAATGACACAAACACACCTATTGGATGCACAAGATTGGTTAAAAACCCTAATTGGACAAGAATAAGCCTAGAGAGGACCAAAATGACCTAATTGATCATCCAATGACACAAGCACACCTATTGGATACACAAGATTGGTTAAAAACCATAATTGGACAAGAATATGCCTAGGGAGGACGAAAATGACCTAAATGTTAATCCAATGACACAAATGAACTTATTGGATGCACAAGATTGGTTAAAAACCCTAATTGGACAAGAATAAGCCTAGGGAGGACGAAAATGACCTAATTGATCATCCAATGACACAAACACACCTATTGGATGCACAAGATTGGTTAAAAACCTTAATAGGACAAGAATATGCCTAGGTAGGACGAAAATGACCTAAATATTAATTCAATGACACAAACAAAGTTATTGGATGCACAAGATTGGTTAAAAACCTTAATTGGACAAGAATAAGCCTAGGGAGGACGAAAATGACCTAATTGATCATCCAATGACACAAACACACCTATTGGATGCACAAGATTGGTTAAAAACCCTAACTGGACATGAATATGCCTAGGGAGGACGAAAATTACCTAATTGATCATCCAATGACACAAACACACCTATTGGATGCACAAGATTGGTTAAAAACCCTAATTGGACAAGAATATGCCTAGGGAGGACGAAAATGACCTAAATGTTAATCCAATGACACAAATGAACTTATTGGATGCACAAGATTGCTTAGAAACCCTAATTGGACATGAATAAGCCTAGGGAGGACGAAAATGACCTAATTGATCATCCAATGACACAAACACACCTATTGGATGCAAAAGATTGGTTAAAAACACTAATTGGACAAGAATATGCCTAGTTGGGACGAAAATGACCTAAATATTAATTCAATGACACAAACAAAGTTATTGGATGCACAAGATTGGTGAATAACCCTAATTGGACAAGAATAAGCCTAGGGAGAACGAAAATGACCTAAATGTTAATCCAATGACACAACTCAACTTATTGGATGCACAAGATTGGTAAAAAAACCCTAATTGGGCAAGAATAAGCCTAGGGAGGACGAAAATGACCTAATTGATCATCCAATGATACAAACACACCTATTGGATGCACAAGATTGGTTAAAAACCCTAGTTGGACAAGAAAATGCCTAGGTAGGACGAAAATGACCTAATTGATCATCCAATGACACTAATGAACTTATTGGATGCACAAGATTGGTTAAAAACCCTAATTGGACAAGAATAAGCCTAGGGAGGACGAAAATGACCTAATTGATCATCCAATGACACAAACACACCTATTGGATGCACAAGATTGGTTAAAAACCTTAACTGGACAAGAATATGCCTAGGGAGGACGAAAATGACCTAATTGATCATCCAATGACACAAACACACCTATTGGATGCACAAGATTGGTTTAAAACCCTAATTGGACAAGAATATGCCTAGGGAGGACGAAAATGACCTAATTAATCATCCAATGACACAAACACACCTATTGGATGCACAAGATTGGTTAAAAACCCTAATTGGACAAGAATATGCCTAGGGAGGACGAATATGACCTAAATGTTAATCCAATAACACAAATGAACTTATTGGATGCACAAGATTGGTTAAAAACCCTAATTGGACAAGAATAAGCCTAGGGAGAACGAAAATGACCTAATTGATCATCTAATGACACAAACACACCTATTGGATGCACAAGATTGGTTAAAAATCCTAATTGGACAAGAATTTGCCTAGGGAGGACGGATATGACCTAAATGTTAATCCAATGACACAAATGAACTTATTGGATGCACAAGATTGGTTAAAAACCCTAATTGGACAAGAATAAGCCTAGGGAGGACGAAAATGACCTAATTGATCATCCAATGACACAAATGAACTTATTGGATGCACAAGATTGGTTAAAATTTCTAATTGGACAATAATATGCCTAGGTAGGACGAAAATGACCTAAATATTAATTCAATGACACAAACAAAGTTATTGGATGCACAAGATTGGTTAAAAACCCTAATTGGACAAGAATAAGCCTAGGGAGGACGAAAATGACCTAATTGATCATCCAATGACACAAACACACCTATTGGATGCACAAGATTGGTTAAAAATCCTAATTGGGGAAGAATATGCCTAGGGAGGACGAAAATGACCTAAATATTAATTCAATTACACAAACAAACTTATTGGATGCACAAGATTGGTTAAAAACCCTAATTGGACAAGAATAAGTCTAGGGAGGACGAAAATGACCTAAATGTTAATCCAATGACACAAACACAACTATTGGATGCACAAGATTGGTTAAAAACCCTAATTGGACAAGAATAAGCCTAGGGAGGACGAAAATGACCTAATTGATCATCCAATGACACAAACACACCTATTGGATGCACAAGATTGGTTAAAAACCCTAATTGGAAAAGAATAAGCCTAGGGAGGACGAAAATGACCTAAATGTTAATCCAATGACACAAATGAACTTATTGGATGCACAAGATTGGTTAAAAACCCTAATTGGACAAGGATAAGCCTAGGGAGGACGAAAATGACCTAATTGATCATCCAATGACACAAACACACCTATTGGAAGCACAAGATTGGTTAAAAACCCTAATTGGAAAAGAATATGCCTAGGGAGGACGAAAATGACCTAAATGTTAATCCAATGACACAAATGAACTTATTGGATGCACAAGATTGGTTAAAAACCCTAATTGGACAAGAATAAGCCTAGGGAGGACGAAAATAACCTAATTGATCATCCAATGACACAAACACACCTATTGGAAGCACAAGATTGGTAAAAAAACCCTAATTGGAAAAGAATATGCCTAGGGAGGAGGAAAATGACCTAAATAAAAATTCAATGACACAAACAAAGTTATTGGATGCACAAGATTGGTTAAAAACCGTAATTGGACAAGAATAAGCCTAGGGAGGACGAAAATGACCTAATTGATCATCCAATGACACAAACACACCTATTGGATGCACAAGATTCGTTAAAAACCCTAATTGGACAAGAATATGTCTAGGGAGGACGAAAATGACCTAAATATTAATTCAATGACACAAACAAACTTATTGGATGCACAAGATTGGTTAAAAACCCTAATTGGACAAGAATAAGCCTAGGGAGGACGAAAATGACCTAAATGTTAATCCAATGACACAAATGAACTTATTGGATGCACAAGATTGGTTAAAAATCCTAATTGGACAAGAATAAGCCTTGGGAGGACGAAAATGACCTAATTGATCATGCAATGACACAAACACACCTATTGGATGCACAAGACTGGTTAAAAACCCTAATTGGACAATAATATGCCTAGGAAGGACGAAAATGACCTAATTGATCATCCAATGACACAAACACACCTATTGGATGCACAAGATTGGTTAAAAACCCTAATTGGACAAGAATAAGCCTAGGGAGAACGAAAATGACCAAATTGATCATCCAATGACACAAACACACCTATTGGATGCACAAGATTGGTTAAAAACCCTAATTGGACAAGAATATGCCTAGGGAGGACGAAAATGACCTAAATTGATCATCCAATGACACAAACACACATATTGGATGCACAAGATTGGTTAAAAACCCTAATTGTACAAGAATATGCCTAGGGAGGACGAAAATGACCTAAATGTTAATCCAATGACACAAACGAACTTATTGGATGCACAAGATTGGTTAAAAACCCTAATTGGACAAGAATAAGCCTTCGGAGGACGAAAATGACCTAATTGATCATCCAATGACACAAACACACCTATTGGATGCAAAAGACTGGTTAAAAACCCTAATTGGACAAGAATATGCCTAGGAAGGACGAAAATGACCTAATTGATCATCCAATGACACAAACACATCTATTGGATGCACAAGATTGGTTAAAAACCTTAATTGCACAAGAATAAGCCTAGGGAGGACGAAAATGACCTAATTGATCATCCAATGACACAAACACACCTATTGGATGCACAAGATTGGTTAAAAACGCTAATTAGACAAGAATATGCCTAGGGAGGACGAAAATGACCTAAATTGATCATCCAATGACACAAACACACCTATTAAATGCACAAGATTGGTTAAAAACCCTAATTGGACAAGAATATGCCTAGGGAGGACGAAAATGACCTAAATGTTAATCCAATGACACAAATGAACTTATTGGATGCACAAGATTGGTTAAAAACCCTAATTGGACAAGGATAAGCCTAGGGAGGACGAAAATGACCTAATTGATCATCCAATGACACAAACACACCTATTGGAAGCACAAGATTGGTTAAAAACCCTAATTGGAAAAGAATATGCCTAGGGAGGACGAAAATGACCTAAATAATAATCCAATGACACAAATGAACTTATTGGATGCACAAGATTGGTTAAAAACCCTAATTGGACAAGAATAAGCCTAGGGAGGACGAAAATGACCTAATTGATCATCCAATGACACAAACACACCTATTGGATGCACAAGATTGGTTAAAAACCCTAATTGGACAAGAATAAGCCTAGGGAGGACAACAATGACCTAATTGATCATCCAATGACACAAACACACCTATTGGATGCACAAGAATGGTTAAAAACCCTAATTGGACAAGAATAAGCCTAGGGAGGACGAAAATGACCTAATTGATCATCCAATGACACAAACACACCTATTGGATGCACAAGATTGGTTAAAAACCCTAATTGGACAAGAATAAGCCTAGGGAGGACGAAAATGACCTAATTGATCATCCAATGACACAAACACACCTATTGGATGCACAAGATTGGTTAAAAACCCTAATTGGACAAGAATATGCCTAGGGAGGACGAAAATGACCTAAATGTTAATCCAATGACACAACTCAACCTATTGGATGCACAAGATTGGTTAAAAACCCTAATTGGACAAGAATAAGCCTAGGGAGGACGATAAATGACCTAATTGATCATCCAATGACACAAACACACCTATTGGATGCACAAGATTGGTTAAAAACCCTAATTGGACAAGAATAAGCCTAGGGAGGACGAAAATGACCTAATTGATCATCCAATGACACAAACACACCTATTGGATGCACAAGATTGGTTAAAAACCCTAATTGGACAAGAATAAGCCTAGGGAGGACAACAATGACCTAATTGATCATCCAATGACACAAACACACCTATTGGATGCACAAGATTGGTTAAAAACCCTAATTGGACAAGAATAAGCCTAGGGAGGACGCAAATGACCTAATTGATCATCCAATGACACAAACACACCTATTGGATGCACAAGATTGGTTAAAAACCCTAATTGGACAAGAATAAGCCTAGGGAGGACGAAAATGACCTAATTGATCATCCAATGACACAAACACACCTATTGGATGCACAAGATTGGTTAAAAACCCTAATTGGACAAGAATATGCCTAGGAAGGACGAAAATGACCTAATTGATCATCCAATGGCACAAACACACCTATTGGATGCACAAGATTGGTTAAAAACCCTAATTGGACAAGAATAAGCCTAGGGAGGACGAAAATGACCTAATTGATCATCCAATGACACAAACACACCTATTGGATGCACAAGATTGGTTAAAAATCGTAATTGGACAAGAATAAGCCTAGGGAGGATGAAAATGACCTAATTGATCATCCAATGACACAAACACACCTATTGGATGCACAAGATTGGTTAAAAACCCTAATTGGACAAGAATAAGCCTAGGGAGGACGAAAATGACCTAATTGATCATCCAATGACACAAACACACCTATTGGATGCACAAGATTGGTTAGAAACCCTAATTGGACAAGAATAAGCCTAGGGAGGACAAAAATGAACTAATTGATCATCCAATGACACAAACACACCTATTGGATGCACAAGATTGGTTAAAAACCCTAATTGGACAAGAATAAGCCTAGGGAGGACGAAAATGACCTAATTGATCATCCAATGACACAAACACACCTATTGGATGCACAAGATTGGTTAAAAACCCTAATTGGACAAGAATAAGCCTAGGGAGGACGAAAATGACCTAATTGATCATCCAATGACACAAACACACCTATTGGATGCACAAGATTGGTTTAAAACCCTAGTTGGACAAGAATATGCCTAGTGAGGACGAAAATGACCTAATTGATCATCCAATGACACAAACACACTTATTGGATGCACATGATTGGTTAAAAACCCTAATTGGAAAAGAATAAGCCTAGGGAGGACGAAAATGACCTAATTGATCATCCAATGACACAAACACACCTATTGGATGCACAAGATTGGTTAAAAACCCTAATTGGACAAGAATAAGCCTAGGGAGGACGAAAATGACCTAATTGATCATCCAATGACACAAACACACCTATTGGATGCACAAGATTGGTTTAAAACCCTATTTGGACAAGAATATGCCTAGGGAGGACGAAAATGACCTAAATATTAATTCAATGACACAAACAAAGTTATTGGATGCACAAGATTGGTTAAAAACCCTAATTGGACAAGAATAAGCCTAGGGAGGACGAAAATGACCTAATTGATCATCAATTGACACAAACACACCTATTGGATGCAAAAGATTGGTTAAAAACCCTAATTGGACAAGAATAAGCCTAGGGAGGACGAAAATGACCTAATTGATCATCCAATGACACAAACACACCTATTGGATGCACAAGATTGGTTAAAAACCCTAATTGGACAAGAATAAGCCTAGGGAGGACGAAAATGACCTAATTGATCATCCAATGACACAAACACACCTATTGGATGCACAAGATTGGTTTAAAACCCTAATTGGACAAGAATAAGCCTAGGGAGGACGAAAATGACCTAAATGTTAATCCAATGACACAAACACACCTATTGGATGCACAAGATTGGTTAAAAACCCTAATTGGACAAGAATAAGCCTAGGGAGGACGAAAATGACCTAATTGATCATCCAATGACACAAACACACCTATTGGATGCACAAGATTGGTTAAAAACCCTAATTGGACAAGAAAAAGCCTAGGGAGGACGAAAATGACCTAAATGTTAATCCAATGACACAAACACACCTATTGGATGCACAAGATTGGTTAAAAACCATAATTGGACAAGAATAAGCCTAGGGAGGACGAAAATGACCTAATTGATCATCCAATGACACAAACACACCTATTGGATGCACAAGATTGGTTAAAAACCCTAATTGGACAAGAATATTCCTAGGAAGGACGAAAATGACCTAAATGTTAATCCAATGACATAAATGAACTTATTGGATGCACAAGATTGGTTAAAAACCCTAATTGGACAAGAATATGCCTAGGGAGGAGGAAAATGACCTAAATATTAATTCAATGACACAAACAAAGTTATTGGATGCACAAGATTGGTTAAAAACCCTAATTGGACAACAATAAGCCTAGAGAGGACGAAAATTACCTAATTGATCATCCAATGACACAAACACACCTATTAGATGCACAAGATTGGTTAAAATCCCTAATTGGGCAAGAATATGCCTAGGGAGGACGAAAATGACCTAAATATTAATTCAATGACACAAACAAACTTATTGGATGCACAAGATTGGTTAAAAACCCTAAGTGGACAAGAATAAGCCTAGGGAGGACGAAAATGACCTAAATGTTAATCCAATGACACAAACACACCTATTGGATGCACAAGATTGGTTAAAAACCCTAATTGGACAAGAATAAGCCTAGGGAGGACGAAAATGAGCTAAATGTTTATCCAATGACACAAATGAACTTATTGGATGCACAAGATTTATTAAAAACCCTAATTGGATAAGAATAAGCCTAGGGAGGACGAAAATGACCTAAATGTTAATCCAATGACATAAACACACCTATTGGATGCACAAGATTGGTTAAAAACCCTAATTGGACAAGAATAAGCCTAGGGAGGACGAAAATGACCTAATTGATCATCCAATGACACAAACACACCTATTGGATGCACAAGATTGGTTAAAAACCCCAATTGGACAAGAATAAGCCTAGGGAGGATGAAAATGACCTAATTGATCATCCAAAGACACAAACACACCTATTGGATGCACAAGATTGGTTAAAAACCCTAGTTGGACAAGAATATACCTAGGGAGGACGAAAATGACCTAATTGATCATCCAATGACACAAATGAACTTATTGGATGCACAAGATTGGTTAAAAACCCTAATTGGACAAGGATAAGCCTAGGGAGGACGAAAATGACCTAATTGATCATCCAATGACACAAACACACCTATTGGAAGCACAAGATTGG
>JBBPBR010000902.1:0-11487 GCA_037974775.1 Cicer pinnatifidum | reverse complement strand
CTAATTGGACAAGAATATGCCTAGGGAGGACGAAAATGACCTAAATTGATCATCCAATGACACAAACACACATATTGGATGCACAAGATTGGTTAAAAACCCTAATTGTACAAGAATATGCCTAGGGAGGACAAAAATGACCTAAATGTTAATCCAATGACACAAACGAACTTATTGGATGCACAAGATTTGTTAAAAACCCTAATTGGACAAGAATAAGCCTTCGGAGGACGAAAATGACCTAATTGATCATCCAATGACACAAACACACCTATTGGATGCAAAAGACTGGTTAAAAACCCTAATTGGACAAGAATATGCCTAGGAAGGACGAAAATGACCTAATTGATCATCCAATGACACAAACACACCTATTGGATGTACAAGATTGGTTAAAAACCCTAATTGGACAAGAATAAGCCTAGGGAGGACGAAAATGACCTAATTGATCATCCAATGACACAAACAAACCTATTGGATGCACAAGATTGGTTAAAAACCCTAATTGGACAAGAATAAGCCTAGTGTGGACGAAAATGACCTAATTGATCATCCAATGACACAAACACACCTATTGGAAGCACAAGAATGGTTAAAAACCCTAATTGGACAAGAATATGCCTATGGAGGACGAAAATGACCTAAATGTTTATCCAATGACACAAATGAATTTATTGGATGCACAAGATTGGTTAAAAACCCTAATTGGGCAAGAATAAGCCTAGGGAGGACGAAAATGACCTAATTGATCATCCAATGACACAAACACACCTATTGGATGCATAAGATTGGTTAAAAACTTTAATTGGACAAGAATATGCCTAGGGAGGACGAAAATGACCTAAATATTAATTCAATGACACAATATAAGTTATTGGATGCACAAGATTGGTTAAAAACCCTAATTGGACAAGAATAAGACTAGGGAGGACGAAAATGACCTAATTGATCATCCAATGACACAAACACACCTATTGGATGCACAAGATTGGTTAAAAACCCTAATTGGACAAGAATAAGCCTAGGGAGGACGAAAATGACCTAATTGATCATCCAATGACACAAACACACCTATTGGATGCACAAGATTGGTTAAAAACCCTAATTGGACAAGAATATGCCTAGGGAGGACGAAAATGACCTAAATGTTAATCCAATGACACAAATGAACGTATTGGATGCAAAAGATTGGTTAAAAACCCTAATTGGACAAGAATAAGCCTAGGGAGGGCGAAAATCACCTAATTGATCATCCAATGACAAAAACACGCCTATTGGATGCACAAGATTGGTTAAAAACCCTAATTGGACAAGAATATGCCTAGGGAGGACGAAAATGACCTAAATATTAATTCAATGACACAAACAAAGTTATTGGATGCACAAGATTGGTTAAAAACCCAATTTGGACAAGAATAAGCCTAGGGAGGGCGAAAATGACCTAATTGATCATCCAATGACACAAACACACCTATTGGATGCACAAGATTGGTTAAAAACCCTAATTGGACAAGAATATGCCTAGGGAGGAAGAAAATGACCTAAATATTAATTCAATGACACAAACAAAGTTATTGGATGCACAAGATTGGTTAAAAACTCTAATTGGACAAGAATAAGCCAAGGGAGGACGAAAATGACCTAATTGATCATCCAATGACACAAACACACCTATTGGATACACAAGATTGGTTAAAAACCCTAATTGGACAAGAATAAGCCTAGGGAGGACGAAAATGACCTAATTGATCATCCATTTCCACAAACACACCTATTGGATGCACAAGATTGGTTAAAAACCCTAATTGGACAAGAATAAGCCTAGGGAGGACGAAAATGACCTAATTGATCATCCAATGACACAAACACACCTATTGGATGCACAAGATTGGTTAAAAACCCTAATTGGACAAGAATAAGCCTAGGGAGGACGAAAATGACCTAATTGATCATCCAATGACACAAACACACCTATTGGATGCACAAGATTGGTTTAAAACCCTAGTTGGACAAGAATATGCCTATGGAGGACGAAAATGACCAAATTTATCATCCAATGACACAAATGAACTTATTGGATGCACAAGATTGGTTAAAAACCCTAATTGGACAAGAATAAGCCTAGGGAGGACGAAAATGACCTAATTGATCATCCAATGACACAAACACACCTATTGGATGCACAAGATTGGTTAAAAACCCTAATTGGACAAGAATAAGCCTAGGGAGGACGAAAATGACCTAATTGAAAATCCAATGACACAAACACACCTATTGGATGCACAAGATTGGTTAAAAACCCTAATTGGACAAGAATAAGCCTAGGGAGGACGAAAATGACCTAATTGATCATCCAATGACACAAACACACCTATTGGATGCACAAGATTGGTTAAAAATCGTAATTGGACAAGAATAAGCCTAGGGAGGATGAAAATGACCTAATTGATCATCCAATGACACAAACACACCTATTGGATGCACAAGATTGGTTAAAAACCCTAATTGGACAAGAATAAGCCTAGGGAGGACGAAAATGACCTAATTGATCATCCAATGACACAAACACACCTATTGGATGCACAAGATTGGTTAAAAACACTAATTGGACAAGAATAAGCCTAGGGAGGACGAAAAATGACCTAATTGATCATCCAATGACACAAACACACCTATTGGATGCACAAGATTGGTTAAAAACCCTAATTGGACAAGAATAAGCCTAGGGAGGACGAAAATGACCTAATTGATCATCCAATGACACAAACACACCTATTGGATGCACAAGATTGGTTAAAAACCCTAATTGGACAAGAATAAGCCTAGGGAGGACGAAAATGACCTGAATGTTAATCCAATGACACAAATCAACTTATTGGATGCACAAGATTGGTTAAAAACCCTAATTGGGCAAGAATAAGCCTAGGGAGGACGAAAATGACCTAAATGTTAATCCAATGACACAAATGAACTTATTGGATGCACAAGATTGGTTAAAAACCCTAATTGGACAAGAATAAGCCTAGGGAGGACGAAAATGACCTAATTGATCATCCAATGACACAAACAAACCTATTGGGTGCACAAGATTGGATAAAAACCCTAATTGGACAAGAATATGCCTAGGGAGGAGGAAAATTACCTAAATATTAATTCAATGACACAAACAAAGTTATTGGATGCACAAGATTGGTTAAAAACCCTAATTGGACAAGAATAAGCCTAGGGAGGACGAAAATGACCTAATTGATCATCCAATGACACAAACGCACCTATTGGATGCACAAGATTGGTTAAAAACCCTAATTGGACAAGAATAAGCCTAGTGAGGACGAAAATGACCTAATTGATCATCCAATGACACAAACACACCTATTGGAAGCACAAGAATGGTTAAAAACCCTAATTGGAAAAGAATATGCCTATGGAGGACGAAAATGACCTAAATGTTAATCCAATGTCACAAATGAACTTATTGGATGCACAAGATTGGTTAAAAACCCTAATTGGGCAAGAATAAGCCTGGGGAGGACGAAAATGACCTAATTGATCATCCAATGACACAAACACACCTATTGGAAGCACAAGAATGGTTAAAAACCCTAATTGGACAAGAATATGCCTATGGAGGACGAAAATGACCTAAATGTTAATCCAATGACACAAATGAACTTATTGGATGCACAAGATTGGTTAAAAACCCTAATTGGGCAAGAATAAGCCTGGGGAGGACGAAAATGACCTAATTGATCATCCAATGACACAAACACACCTATTGGAAGCACAAGAATGGTTAAAAACCCTAATTGGACAAGAATATGCCTATGGAGGACGAAAATGACCTAAATGTTAATCCAATGACACAAACGAACTTATTGGATGCACAAGATTGGTTAAAAACCCTAATTGGACAAGAATAAGCCTAGGGAGGACGAAAATGACCTAATTGATCATCCAATGACACAAACACACCTATTGGATGCACAAGATTGGTTAAAAACCCTAATTGGACAAGAATAAGCCTAGGGAGGACAAAAATGACCTAATTGAGCATCCAATGACATAAACACACCTATTGGATGCACAAGATTGGTTAAAAACCCTAATTGGACAAGAATAAGCCTAGGGAGGACGAAAATGACCTAATTGATCATCCAATGACACAAACACACCTATTGGATGCACAAGATTGGTTAAAAACCCTAATTGGACAAGAATAAGCCGAGGGAGGATGAAAATGACCTAATTGATCATCCAATGACACAAACACACCTATTGGATGCACAAGATTGGTTAAAAACCCTAATTGGACAAGAATATGCCTAGGGAGGACGAAAATGACCTAAATGTTAATCCAATGACACAAATGAACTTATTGGATGAACAAGATTGGTTAAAAACCCAAATTGGACAAGAATAAGCCTAGGGAGGATGAAAATGACCTAATTGATCATCCAATGACACAAACACACCTATTGGATGCACAAGATTGGTTAAAAACCCTAATTGGACAAGAATAAGCCTAGGGAGGACGAAAATGACCTAATTGATCATCCAATGACACAAACACACCTATTGGATGCACAAGATTGGTTAGAAACCCTAATTGGACAAGAATAAGCCTAGGGAGGACAAAAATGAACTAATTGATCATCCAATGACACAAACACACCTATTGGATGCACAAGATTGGTTAAAAACCCTAATTGGACAAGAATAAGCCTAGGGAGGACGAAAATGACCTAATTGATCATCCAATGACACAAACACACCTATTGGATGCACAAGATTGGTTAAAAACCCTAATTGGACAAGAATAAGCCTAGGGAGGACGAAAATGACCTAATTGATCATCCAATGACACAAACACACCTATTGGATGCACAAGATTGGTTGAAAACCCTAATTTGACTAGAATAAGCCACAAACACACCTAATGGATGCACAAGATTGGTTAAAAACCCTAATTGGACAAGAATATGCCTAGGGAGGACGAAAATGACCTAATTGGACATCCAATGACACAAACACACCTATTGGATGCACAAGATTGGTTAAAAACCCTAATTGGACAAGAATAAGCCTAGGGATGACGAAAATAACCTAATTGATCATCCAATGACACAAACACACCTATTGGATGCACAAGATTGGTTAAAAACCCTAATTGGACAAGAATATGCCTAGGGAGGACGAAAATGACCTAAATGTTAATCCAATGACACAAATGAACTTATTGGATGCACAAGATTGGTTAAAAACACTTATTGGACAAGAATAAGCCTAGGGAGGATCAAAGTGACCTAATTGATCATCCAATGACACAAACACACCTATTGGATGCACAAGATTGGTTAAAAACCCTAATTGGACAAGAATAAGCCTAGGGAGGACGAAAATGACCTAATTGATCATCCAATGACACAAACACACCTATTGGATGCACAAGATTGGTTAAAAACCCTAGTTGGACAAGAATATGCCTAGGGAGGACGAAAATGACCTAAATGTTAATCCAATGACACAAATGAACTTATTGGATGCACAAGATTGGTTAAAAACCCTAATGGGACAAGAATAAGCCTAGGAAGGACGAAAATGACCTAATTGATCATCCAATGACACAAACACACCTATTGGATGCACAAGATTGGTTAAAAACCCTAATTGGACAAGAATAAGCCTAGGGAGGACGAAAATGACCTAATTGATCATCCAATGACACAAACACACCTATTGGATGCACAAGATTGGTTAAAAACCCTAATTGGACAAGAATATGCCTAGGGAGGACGAAAATGACCTAAATATTAATTCAATGACACAAACAAAGTTATTGGATGCACAAGATTGGTTAAAAACCTTAATTGGACAAAAATAAGCCTAGGGAGGACGAAAATGACCTTATTGATCATCCAATGACACAAATGAACTTATTGGATGCACAAGATTGGTTAAAAACCCGAATTGGACAAGAATAAGCCTAGGGAGGACGAAAATGACCTAATTGATCATCCAATGACAAAAACACACCTATTGGATGCACAAGATTGGTTAAAAACCCTAATTGGACAAGAATAAGCCTAGGGAGGACGAAAATGACCTAATTGATCATCCAATGACACAAACACACCTATTGGATGCACAAGATTGGTTAAAAACCCTAATTGGACAAGAATATGCCTAGGGAGGACGAAAATGACCTAAATATTAATTCAATGATACAAACAAAGTTATTGGATGCACAAGACTGGTTAAAAACCCTAATTGGACAAGAATAAGCCTAGGGAGGACGAAAATGACCTAATTGATCATCCAATGACACAAACACACCTATTGGATGCACAAGATTGGTTAAAAACCCTTATTGGACAAGAATATGCCTAGGGAGGACGAAAATGACCTAAATGTTAATCCAATGACACAAATGAACTTATTGGATGCACAAGATTGGTTAAAAACCCTAATTGGACAAGGATAAGCCTAGGGAGGACGAAAATGACCTAATTGATCATCCAATGACACAAACACACCTATTGGAAGCACAAGATTGGTTAAAAACCCTAATTGGAAAAGAATATGCCTAGGGAGGACGAAAATGACCTAAATGTTAATCCAATGACACAAACGAACTTATTGGATGCACAAGATTGGTTAAAAACCCTAATTGGACAAGAATAAGCCTAGGGAGGACGAAAATGACCTAATTGATCATCCAATGACACAAACACACCTATTGGATGCACAGGATTGGTTAAAAACCCTAATTGGACAAGAATATACATAGGGAGGACGAAAATTACCTAAATATTAATTCAATGACACAAACACACCTATTGGATGCACAAGATTGGTTAAAAACCCTAATTGGACAAGAATAAGCCTAGGGAGGACGAAAATGACCTAATTGATCATCCAATGACACAAACACACCTATTGGATGCACAAGATTGGTTTAAAACCCTAGTTGGACAAGAATATGCCTAGGGAGGACGAAAATGACCTAATTGATCATCCAATGACACAAATGAATTTATTGGATGCACAAGATTGGTTAAAAACCCAAATTGCACAAGAATAAGCCTAGGGAGGACGAAAATGACCTAATTGATCATCCAATGACACAAACACACCTATTGGATGCACAAGATTGGTTAAAAACCCTAATTGGACAAGAATAAGCCTAGGGAGGACGAAAATGACCTAATTGATCATCCAATGACACAAACACACCTATTGGATGCACAAGATTGGTTTAAAACCCTAGTTGGACAAGAATATGCCTAGGGAGGACGAAAATGACCTAATTGTTCATCCAATGACACAAACACACCTATTGGATGCACAAGATTGGTTAAAAACCCTAATTGGACAAGAATAAGCCTAGGGAGGACGAAAATGACCTAATTGATCATCCAATGACACAAACACACCTATTGGATGCACAAGATTGGTTAAAAACCCTAATTGGACAAGAATAAGCCTAGGGAGGACAACAATGACCTAATTGATCATCCAATGACACAAACACACCTATTGGATGCACAAGAATGGTTAAAAACCCTAATTGGACAAGAATAAGCCTAGGGAGGACGAAAATGACCTAATTGATCATCCAATGACACAAACACACCTATTGGATGCACAAGATTGGTTAAAAACCCTAATTGGACAAGAATAAGCCTAGGGAGGACGAAAATGACCTAATTGATCATCCAATGACACAAACACACCTATTGGATGCACAAGATTGGTTAAAAACCCTAATTGGACAAGAATATGCCTAGGGAGGACGAAAATGACCTAAATGTTAATCCAATGACACAACTCAACCTATTGGATGCACAAGATTGGTTAAAAACCCTAATTGGACAAGAATAAGCCTAGGGAGGACGATAAATGACCTAATTGATCATCCAATGACACAAACACACCTATTGGATGCACAAGATTGGTTAAAAACCCTAATTGGACAAGAATAAGCCTAGGGAGGACGAAAATGACCTAATTGATCATCCAATGACACAAACACACCTATTGGATGCACAAGATTGGTTAAAAACCCTAATTGGACAAGAATAAGCCTAGGGAGGACGAAAATGACCTAATTGATCATCCAATGACACAAACACACCTATTGGATGCACAAGATTGGTTAAAAACCCTAATTGGACAAGAATAAGCCTAGGGAGGACGAAAATGACCTAATTGATCATCCAATGACACAAACACACCTATTGGATGCACAAGATTGGTTTAAAACCCTAGTTGATCAAGAATATGCCTAGGAAGGACGAAAATGACCTAATTGATCATCCAATGACACAAATGAACTTATTGGATGCACAAGATTGGTTAAAAACCCTAATTGGACAAGAATAAGCCTAGGGAGGACGAAAATGACCTAATTGATCATCCAATGACACAAACACACCTATTGGATGCACAAGATTGGTTAAAAACCCTAATTGGACAAGAATAAGCCTAGGGAGGACGAAAATGACCTAATTGATCATCCAATGACACAAACACACCTATTGGATGCACAAGATTGGTTAAAATTCCTAATTGGACAAGAATAAGCCTAGGGAGGACAAAAATGACCTAATTGATCATCCAATGATACAAACACACCTATTGGATGCACAAGATTGGTTAAAAACCCTAATTGGACAAGAATAAGCCTAGGGAGGACGAAAATGACCTAATTGATCATCCAATGACACAAACACACCTATTGGATGCACAAGATTGGTTAAAAACCCTAACTGGACAAGAATATGCCTAGGGAGGACGAAAATGACCTAATTGATCATCCAATGACACAAATTAACTTATTGGATGCACAAGATTGGTTAAAAACCCTAATTGGACAAGAATAAGCATAGGGAGGACGAAAATGACCTAATTGATCATCCAATGACACAAACACACCTATTGGATGCACAAGATTGGTTAAAAACCCTAATTGGACAAGAATATGCTTAGGGAGGACGAAAATGACATAAATATTAATTTAATGACACATACAAACTTATCGGATGCACAAGATTGGTTAAAAATCCTAATTGGACAAGAATAAGACTACGGAGGACGAAAATGACCTAATTGATCATCCAAAGACACAAACACACCTATTGGATGCACAAGATTGGTTAAAAACCCTAATTGGACAAGAATAAGCCTAGGGAGGACGAAAATGACCTAATTGATCATCCAATGACACAAACACACCTATTGGATGCACAAGATTGGTTAAAAACCCTAATTGGACAAGAATATGCCCTGGGAGGACAAAAATGACCTAAATGTAAATCCAATGACACAAATGAACTTATTGGATGCACAAGATTGGTTAAAAACCCTAATTGGACAAGAATAAGCCTAGGGAGGACGAAAATGACCTAAATGTTAATCCAATGACACAACTCAACATATTGGATGCACAAGATTGGTTAAAAACCCTAATTGGACAAGAATAAGCCTAGGGAGGACGAAAATGACCTAATTGATCATCCAATGACACAAACACACCTATTGGATGCACAAGATTCGTTAAAAACCCTAATTGGACAAGAATATGCCTAGGGAGGACGAAAATGACCTAATTGATCATCCAATGACACAAACACACCTATTGGATGCACAAGATTGGTTAAAAACCCTAATTGGACAAGAATATACCTAGGGAGGGCGAAAATGACCTAAATGTTAATCCATTGACACAACTCAACTTATTGGATGCATAAGATTGGTTAAAAACCCTAATTGGACAAGAATATGCCTAGGGAGGACGAAAATGACCTAAATGTTAATCCAATGACACAACTCAACTTATTGGATGCAGAAGATTGGTTAAAAACCCTAATTGGACAAGAATATGCCTAGGGAGGACGAAAATGACCTAATTGATCATCCAATGACACAAACACACCAATTGGATGCACAAGATTCGTTAAAAACCCTAATTGGACAAGAATATGCCTAGGGAGGACGAAAATGACCTAATTGATCATCCAATGACACAAACACATCTATTGGATGCACAAGATTGGTTAAAAACCCTAATTGGACAAGAATATGCCGAGGGAGGACGAAAATAACCTAATTGATCATCCAATGACACAAACACACCTATTGGATGCACAAGATTGGTTAAAAACCCTAATTGCACAAGAATAAGCTTAGGGAGGACGAAAATGACCTAAATGTTAATCCAATGACACAAATGAACTTATTGGATGCACAAGATTGGTTAAAAACCCTAATTGGACAAGAATAAGCCTAGGGAGGACGAAAATGACCTAAATGTTAATCCAATGACACAACTCAACTTATTGGATGCACAAGATTGGTTAAAAACCCTAATTGGACAAGAATAAGCCTAGGGAGGACGAAAATGACGTAATTGATCATCCAATGACACAGACACACCTATTGGATGCACAAGATTGGTTAAAAACCCTAATTGGACAAGAATAAGCCTAGGGAGGACGAAAATGACCTAATTGATCATCCAATGACACAAACACACCTATTGGATGCACAAGATTGGTTAAAAACCCTAATTGGACAAGAATATGCCTAGGGAGGACGAAAATGACCTAAATATTAATTCAATGACACAAACAAAGTTATTGGATGCACAAGATTGGTTAAAAACCCTAATTGGACAAGAATAAGCCTAGTGAGGACGAAAATGACCAAATTGATCATCCAATGACACAAACACACCTATGGGATGCACAAGATTGGTTAAAAACCCTAATTGGACAAGAATAAGCCTAGGGAGGAAGAAAATGACCTAATTTATCATCCAATGACACAAACACACCTATTGGATGCACAAGATTGGTTAAAAACCCTAATTGGACAAGAATAAGCCTAGGGAGGACGAAAATGATCTAATTGATCATCCAATGACACAAACACACCTATTGGATGCACAAGATTGGTTAAAAACGCTAATTGGACAAGAATATGCCTAGGGAGGACGAAAATGACCTAAATGTTAATCGAATGACACAAACGAACTTATTGGATGCACAAGATTGGTTAAAAACCCTAATTGGACAAGAATAAGCCTTCGGAGGACGAAAATGACCTAATTGATCATCCAATGACACAAACACACCTATTGGATGCAAAAGACTGGTTAAAAACCCTAATTGGACAAGAATATGCCTAGGAAGGACGTAAATGACCTAATTGATCATCCAATGACACAAACACATCTATTGGATGCACAAGATTGGTTAAAAACCTTAATTGCACAAGAATAAGCCTAGGGAGGACGAAAATGACCTAATTGATCATCCAATGACACAAACACACCTATTGGATGCACAAGATTGGTTAAAAACGCTAATTAGACAAGAATATGCCTAGGGAGGACGAAAATGACCTAAATGTTAATCCAATGACACAAATGAACTTATTGGATGCACAAGATTGGTTAAAAACCCTAATTGGACAAGGATAAGCCTA
>JBBPBR010000901.1:0-28455 GCA_037974775.1 Cicer pinnatifidum | reverse complement strand
TTTGTGTCATTGGATGATTAATTAGGTCATTTTCGTCCTCCTTAGGCTTATTCTTGTCCAATTAGGGTTTTTAACCAATCTTGTGCATCCAATAGGTGTGTTTGTGTCATTGGATGATCAATTAGGTCATTTTCATCCTCCCTAGGCTTATTCTTGTCCAATTAGGGTTTTTAACCAATCTTGTGCATCCAATAGGTGTGTTTGTGTCATTGGATTAACATTTAGGTCATTTTCGTCCTCCTTAGGCTTATTCTTGTCCAATTAGGGTTTTTAACCAATCTTGTGCATCCAATAAGTTTGTTTGTGTCATTGAATTAAAATTTAGGTCATTTTCGTCCTCCCTAGACATATTCTTGTCCAATTAGGGTTTTTAACCAATCTTGTGCATCCAATAGGTGTGTTTGTGTCATTGGATGATCAATTAGGTCATTTTCGTCCTCCCTAGGCTTATTCTTGTCAAATTAGGGTTTTTAACCAATTTTTTGCATCCAATAAGTTCATATGTGTCATTGGATTAACGTTTAGGTCATTTTCATCCTCCCTAGGCATATTCTTGTCCAATTAGGGTTTTTAACCAATCTTGTGCTTCCAATAGGTGTGTTTGTGTCATTGGATGATCAATTAGGTCATTTTCGTCCTCCCTAGGCTTATTCTTGTCCAATTAGGGTTTTTAACCAATCTTGTGCATCCAATAAGTTTGTTTATGTCATTGAATTAATAGTTAGGTCATTTTCGTCCTCCCTAGGCGTATACTTGTCCAATTAGGGTTTTTAACCAATCTTGTGCATCCAATAGGTGTGTTTGTGTCATTGGATGATCAATTAGGTCATTTTCGTCCTCCCTAGGCTTATTCTTGTCCAATTAGGGTTTTTAACCAATCTTGTGCATCCAATAGGTGTGTTTGTGTCATTGGATGATCAATTAGGTCCTTTTCGTCCTTCCTAGGCATATTCTTGTCCAATTAGGGTTTTTAACCAGTCTTGTGCATCCAATAGGTGTGTTTGTGTCATTGGATGATCAATTAGGTCATTTTTGTCCTCGGAAGGCTTATTCTTGTCCAATTAGGGTTTTTAACCAATCTTGTGCATCCAATAAGTTCATTTGTGTCATTGGATTAACATTTAGGTCATTTTCGTCCTCCCTAGGTATGTTCTTGTCCAATTACGGTTTTAAACCAATCTTGTGCGTCCAATAGGTGTGTTTGTGTCATTGGATGATCAATTAGGTCATTTTCGTCCTCCCTAGGCTTATTCTTGTCAAATTAGGGTTTTTAACCAATCTTGTGCATCCAATAGGTGTGTATGTGTCATTGGATGATCAATTAGGTCATTTTCGTCCTCCCTAGGCATATTCTTGTCCAACTAGGGTTTTTAACCATTCTTGTGCATCCAATAGGAAATTTGTGTCTTTGGATGATCAATTAGGTCATTTTCGTGCTCCCTAGGCTTATTCTTGTCCAATTAGGGTTTTTAACCAATCTTGTGCATCCAATAGGTGTGTTTCTGTCATTGGATGATCAATTAGGTCATTTTCGTTCTCCCTAGGCTTATTCTTGTCCAATTAGGGTTTTTAACCAATCTTGTGCATCCAATAGGTGAGTTTATGTCATTGGATTAACATTTAGGTCATTTTCGTCCTCCCTAGGCTTATTCTTGTCCAATTAGGGTTTTTAACCAATCTTGTGCATCCAATAAGTTTGTTTGTGTCATTGAATTAATTTTTAGGTCATTTTCGTCCTCCCTAGGCATATTCTTGCCCAATTAGGGTTTTTAACCAATCTTGTGCATCCAATAGGTGTGTTTGTGTCATTGGATGATCAATTAGGTAATTTTCGTCCTCCCTAGGCTTATTCTTGTCCAATTAGGGTTTTTAACCAATCTTGTGCATCCAATAACTTTGTTTGTGTCATTGAATTAATATTTAGGTCATTTTCTTCCTCCCTAGGCATATTCTTTTCCAATTAGGGTTTTTAACCAATCTTGTGCATCCAATAGGTGTGTTTGTGTCATTGGATGATCAATTAGGTCATTTTCGTTCTCCCTAGGCTTATTCTTGTCCAATTAGGGTTTTTAACTAATCTTGTGCATTCGATAAGTTTGTTTATGTCATTGAATTAATATTTAGGTCATTTTCGTCCTCCCTAGGCATATTCTTGTCCAATTAGGGTTTTTAACCAATCTTGTGCATCCAATAGGTGTGTTTGTGTCATTGGATGATCAATTAGGTCATTTTCGTCCTCCCTAGGCTTATTCTTGTCCAATTAGGGTTTTTAACCAATCTTGTGCATCCAATAGGTGTGTTTGTGTCATTGGATGATCAATTCGGTCATTTTCGTCCTTCCTAGGCATATTCTTGTCCAATTAGGGTTTTTAATCAGTCTTGTGCATCCAATAGGTGTGTTTGTGTCATTGGATGATCAATTAGGTCATTTTCATCCTCCCAAGGCATATTCTTGTCCAATTAGGGTTTTTAACCAATCTTGTGCATCCAATAGGTGTGTTTGTGTCATTGATTGATCAATTAGGTCATTTTCGTCCTCCCTAGGCTTATTCTTGTCCAATTAGGATTTTCAACCAATCTTGTGCATCCAATAAGTTCATTTGTGTCATTGGATGATCAATTAGGTCATTTTCGTCCTCCTTAGGCATATTCTTGTCCAACTAGGGTTTTTAACCAATCTTGTGCATCCAATAGGTGTGTTTGTGTCTTTGGATGATCAATTAGGTCATTTTCGTCCTCCCTAGGCTTATTCTTGTCCAATTAGGGTTTTTACCCAATCTTGTGCATCCAATAGGTGTGTTTGTGTCATTGGATGATCAATTAGGTCATTTTCGTCCTCCCTAAGCTTATTCTTGTCCAATTAGGGTTTTTAACCAATCTTGTGCATCCAATAGGTGAGTTTGTGTCATTGGATTAACATTTAGGTCATTTTCGTCCTCCCTAGGCTTATTCTTGTCCAATTAGGGTTTTTAACCAATCTTGTGCATCCAATAAGTTTGTTTGTGTCATTGAATTAATATTTAGGTCATTTTCGTCCTCCCTAGGCATATTCTTGCCCAATTAGGGTTTTTAACCAATCTTGTGCATCCAGTATGTGTGTTTGTATCATTGGATGATCAATTAGGTAACTTTCGTCCTCCCTAGGCTTATTGTTGTCCAATTAGCGTTTTTAACCAATCTTGTGCATCCAATAACTTTGTTTGTGTCATTGAATTAATATTTAGGTCATTTTCCTCATCCGTAGGCATATTGTTGTCCAATTAGGGTTTTTAACCAATCTTGTGCACCCAATAGGTGTGTTTGTGTCATTGGATGATCAATTAGGTCATTTTCGTCCTCCCTAGGCATATTCTTGTCCAATTAGGGTTTTTAACCAGTCTTTTGCATCCAATAGGTGTGTTTGTGTTATTGGATGATCAATTAGGTCATTTTCGTCCTCCGAAGGCTTATTCTTGTCCAGTTAGGGTTTTTAACCAATCTTGTGCATCCAATAAGTTCATTTGTGTCATTGGATTAACATTTAGGTCATTTTCGTCCTCCCTAGGCATATTCTTGTCCAATTAGGGTTTTTAACCAATCTTGTGCATCCAATAGGTGTGTTTGTGTCATTGGATGATCAATTAGGTCATTTTCGTCCTCCCTAGGCTTATTCTTGTCCAATTAGGGTTTTTAACCAATCTTGTGCATCCAATAGGTGTGTTTGTGTCATTGGATGATCAATTAGGTCATTTTCGTCCTCCCTAGGCTTATTCTTGTCCAATTAGGGTTTTTAACCAATCTTGTGCTTCCAATAAGTTGAGTAGTGTCATTGGATTAACATTTAGGTCATTTTTGTCCTCCCTTGGTTTATTCTTGTCCAATTAGGGTTTTTAACCAATCTTGTGCATCCAATAAGTTTGTTTGTGTCATTGGATTATCAATTAGGTCATTTTCGTCCTCCCTAGGCTTATTTTTGTCCAATTAGGGTTTTTAACCAATCTTGTGCATCCAATAAGTTTGTTTGTGTCATTGAATTAATATTTAGGTCATTTTCGTCCTCCCTAGGCATATTCTTGTCCAATTAGGGTTTTTAACCAATCTTATGCATTCAATAGGTGTGTTTGTGTCATTGGATGATCAATTAGGTCATTTTCGTCCTCCCTAGGCATATTCTTGTCCAATTATGGTTTTTAACCAATCTTGTGCATCCAACAGGTGTGTTTGTGTCATTGGATGATCAATTAGGTCATTTTCATCCTCCCTAGGCATATTCTTGTCCAATTAGGGTTTTTAACCAATCTTGTGCATCCAATAGTGTGTTTGTGTCATTGGATGATCAATTAGGTCATTTTCGTCCTTCTTAGGCTTATTCTTGTCCAATTAGGGTTTTTAACCAATCTTGTGCATCCAGTAGGTGTGTTTGTGTCATTGGATGATCAATTAGGTCATTTTCGTCCTCCATAGGCTTATTCTTGTCCAATTAGGGATTTTAACCAATCTTGTGCATCCAATAAGTTTGTTTGTGTCATTGACATAATATTTAGGTCATTTTCGTCCTCCCTAGGCATATTCTTGTCCAATTAGGGTTTTTAACCATCTCGTGCTTCCAATAGGTGTGTTTATCTCATTGGATGATCAATTAGGTCACTTTGATCCTCCCTAGGCTTATTCTTGTCCAATTAGGGTTTTTAACCAATCTTGTGCATCCAATAAGTTCATTTGTGTCATTGGATTAACATTTAGGTCATTTTCGTCCTCCCTAGGCATATTCTTGTCCAATTAGGGATTTTAACCAGTCTTGTGCATCCAATAAGTTTGTTTGTGTCATTGAATTAATATTTAGGTCATTTTCGTCCTCCCTAGGCATATTCTTGTCCAATTATGGTTTTTAACCAATCTTGTGCATTCAATAGGTGTGTTTGTGTCATTGGATGATCAATTAGGTCATTTTCGTCCTCCCTAGGCATATTCTTGTCCAGTTAGGGTTTTTAACCAATCTTGTGCATCCAATAGGTGTGTTTGTGTCATTGGATGATCAATTAGGTCATTTTCGTCCTCCCTAGGCTTATTCTTGTCCAATTAGGGTTTTTAACCAATCTTGTGCATCCAATAAGTTGAGTTGTGTCATTGGATTAACATTTAGGTCATTTTCATTCTCCCTAGGCTTATTCTTGTCGAATTAGGTTTTTAACCAATCTTGTGCATCCAATAAGTTCATTTGTGTCATTGGATTCACATTTAGGTCATTTTCGTCCTCCCTAGGCATATTCTTATCCAATTAGGGTTTTTAACCAATCTTGTGCATCCAATAGGTGTGTTTGTGTCATTGGATGATCAATTAGGTCATTTTCGTCCTTTCTATGCTTATTCTTGTCCAATTAGGGTTTTTAACCAATCTTGTGCATCCAATAAGTTCATTTGTGTCATTGGATGATCAATTAGGTCATTTTCGTCCTCCCTAGGCATATTCTTGACCAATTAGGGTTTTTAACCAATCTTGTGCATCCAATAGGTGTGTTTGTGTCATTGGATGATCAATTAGGTCATTTTCGTCCTCCCTAGGCTTATTCTTGTCCAATTAGGGTTTTTAACCAATCTTGTGCATCCAATAGGTGTGTTTGTGTCATTGGATGATCAATTAGGTCATTTTCGTCCTCCCTTGACTTATTCTTGTCAAATTAGGGTTTTTAACCAATCTTGTGCATCCAATAACTTTGTCAAATTAGGGTTTTTAACAAATCTTGTGCATCCAATAAGTTCATTTGTGTCATTGGATGATCAATTAGGTCATTTTCGTCCTCCCTAGGCATATTCTTGTCCAACAAGGGTTTTTAACAAATCTTGTGCATCCAATAAGTTCATTTGTGTCATTTGATGATCAATTAGGTCATTTTCGTCTTCTCTAGGCTTATTCTTGACCAATTAGGGTTTTTAACCAATCTTGTGCATCCAATAGGTGTGTTTGTGTCATTGGATGATCAATTAGGTCATTTTCGTCCTCCCTAGGCTTATTCTTGTCCAATTAGGGTTTTTAACCAATCTTGTGCATCCAATAGGTGTGTTTGTGTCATTGGATGATCAATTAGGTCATTTTCGTCCTCCCTTGACTTATTCTTGTCAAATTAGGGTTTTTAACCAATCTTGTGCATCCAATAACTTTGTCAAATTAGGGTTTTTAAAAAATCTTGTGCATCCAATAAGTTCATTTGTGTCATTGGATGATCAATTAGGTCATTTTCGTCCTCCCTAGGCTTATTCTTGTCCAATTAGGGTTTTTAACCAATCTTGTGCATCCAATAGGTGTGTTTGTGTCATTGGATGATCAATTAGGTCATTTTCGTCCTCCCTAGGCTTATTCTTGTCCAATTAGGGTTTTTAACCAATCTTGTGCATCCAATAGGTGTGTTTGTGTCATTGGATGATCAATTAGGTCATTTTCGTCCTCCCTAGGCTTATTCTTGTCCAATTAGGGTTTTTAACCAATCTTGTGCATCCAATAAGTTGAGTTTTGTCATTGGATTAACATTTAAGTCATTTTCGTCCTCCCTAGGCTTATTCTTGTCCACTTAGGGTTTTTAACCAATCTTGTGCATCCAATAGGTGTGTTTGTGTCATTGGATGATCAATTAGGTCATTTTCGTCCTCCCTAGGCTTATTCTTGTCCAATTAGGGTTTTTAACCAATCTTGTGCATCCAATAAGTAGAGTTGTGTCATTGGATTAACATTTGAGTCATTTTCGTTCTCCCTAGGCTTATTCTTGTCCAATTAGGGTTTTTAACCAATCTTGTGCATCCAATAGGTGTGTTTGTGTCATTGGATGATCAATTAGGTCATTTTCGTCCTCCCTAGGCTTATTCTTGTCCAATTAGGGTTTTTAACCAATCTTGTGCATCCAATAGGTGTGTTTGTGTCATTGGATGATCAATTAGGTCATTTTCGTCCTCCCTAGGCTTATTCTTGTCCAATTAGGGTTTTTAACCAATCTTGTGCATCCAATAAGTTCATTTGTGTCATTGGATGATCAATTAGGTCATTTTCGTCCTTCCTAGGCATATTCTTGATCAACTAGGGTTTTAAACCAATCTTGTGCATCCAATAGGTGTGTTTGTGTCATTGGATGATCAATTAGGTCATTTTCGTCCTCCCTAGGCTTATTCTTGTCCAATTAGGGTTTTTAACCAATCTTGTGCATCCAATAGGTGTGTTTGTGTCATTGGATGATCAATTAGGTCATTTTCGTCCTCCCTAGGCTTATTCTTGTCCAATTAGGGTTTTTAACCAATCTTGTGCATCCAATAGGTGTGTTTGTGTCATTGGATGATCAATTAGGTCATTTTCGTCCTCCCTAGGCTTATTCTTGTCCAATTAGGGTTTTTAACCAATCTTGTGCATCCAATGAGTTTGTTTATGTCATTGAATTAATATTTAGGTCATTTTCGTCCTCCCTAGGCATATTCTTGTCCAATTAGGGTTTTTAACCAATCTTATGCATCCAATAGGTGTCTTTGTGTCATTGGATGATCAATTAGGTCATTTTCGTCCTCCCTAGGCTTATTCTTGTCCAATTAGGGTTTTTAACCAATCTTGTGCATCCAATAGGTGTGTTTGTGTCATTGGATGACCAATTAGGTCATTTTCGTGCTTCCTAGGCATATTCTTGTCCAATTAGGGTTTGTAACCAGTCTTGTGCATCCAATAGGTGTGTTTGTGTCATTGGATGATCAATTAGGTCATTTTCGTCCTCCCAAGGCTTATTCTTGTCCAATTAGGGTTTTTAACCAATCTTGTGCATCCAATAAGTTCATTTGTGTCATTGGATGATGAATTAGGTCATTTTCGTCCTCCATAGGCATATTCTTGTCCAACTAGGGTTTTTAAACAATCTTGTGCATCCAATAGGTGTGTTTGTGTCATTGGATGATCAATTAGGTCATTTTCGTCCTCCCAAGGCTTATTCTTGTCCAATTAGGGTTTTTAACCAATCTTGTGCATCCAATAAGTTCATTTGTGTCATTGGATTAACATTTAGGTCATTTTCGTCCTCCCTAGGCATATGCTTGTCCAATTAGGGTTTTTAACCAATCTTGTGCATCCAATAGGTGTGTTTGTGTCATTGGATGATCAATTAGGTCATTTTCGTCCTCCCTAGGCTTATTCTTGTCCAATTAGGGTTTTTAACCAATCTTGTGCATCCAATAGGTGTATTTGTGTCATTGGATGATCAATTAGGTCATTTTCGTCCTCCCTAGGCATATTCTTGTCCAATTAGGGTTTTTAACCAATCTTGAGCATCCAATAGGTGTGTTTGTGTCATTTGATGATCAATTAGGTCATTTTCGTCCTCCCTAGGCATATTCTTGTCAAATTAGTGTTTTTAACCAATCTTGTGCATCCAATAGGTGTGTTTAAGTCATTGGATGATCAATTAGGTCATTTTCGTCCTCCCTAGGTTTATTCTTGTCCAATTAGGGTTTTTAACCAATCTTGTGCATCCAATAAGTTCATTTGTGTCATTGGATTAACATTTAGGTCATTTTCGTCCTCCCTAGGCATATTCTTGTCCAATTAGGGTTTTTAACCAATCATGTGCATCCAATAGGTTGAGTTGTGTCATTGGATTAACATTTAGGTCATTTTCGTCCTCCCTAGGCTTATTCTTGTCCAATTAGGGTTTTTAACCAATCTTGTGCATCCAATAAGTTCATTTGTGTCATTGGATTAACATTTAGGTCATTTTCGTCCTCCCTAGGCATATTCTTGTCCAATTAAAGTTTTAGACCAATCTTGTGCATCCAATAGGTGTGTTTGTGTCATTGGATGATCAATTAGGTTATTTTCGTCCTCCCTAGGCTTGTTCTTGTCCAATTAGGATTTTTAACTAATCTTGTGCATCCAATAAGTTCATTTGTGTCATTGGATGATCAATTAGGTCATTTTTGTCCTCCCTAGGCATATTCTTGTCCAATTAGGGTTTTTAACCAATCTTGTGCATCCAATAGGTGTGTTTGTGTCATTGGATGATCAATTAGTTCATTTTCGTCCTCCCTAGGCTTATTCTTGTCCAGTTAGGGTTTTTAACCGATCTTGTGCATCCAATAGGTGTGTTTGTGTCATTGGATGATCAATTAGGTCATTTTCGTCCTCCCTAGGCATATTCTTGTCCAATTAGGGTTTTTAACGAATCTTGTGCATCCAATAGGTGTGTTTGTGTTATTGGATGATCAATTAGGTCTTTTTCGTCCTCCCAAGGGTTATTCTTGTCCAATTAGGGTTTTTAACCAATCTTGTGCATCCGATAAGTTTGTTTGTGTCATTGAATTAATATTTAGGTCATTTTCGTCCTCCCTAGGCATATTCTTGTCCAATTAGGGTTTTAACCAATCTTGTGCATCCAATTGGTGTGCTTGTGTCAATGGATGATCAATTAGGTCATTTTCGTCCTCCCAATGCTTATTCTTGTCCTATTAGGGTTTTTAACCAATCTTGTGCATCCAATAAGTTGAGTTGTGTCATTGAAATAATATTTAGGTCATTTTCGTCCTCCATAGGCATATTCTCGTACAATTAGGGTTTTTAACCAATCTTGTGCATCCAATAGGTGTGTTTGTGTCATTGGATGATCAATTAGGTCATTTTCGTCCTCCCTAGGCTTATTCTTGTCCAATTAGGGTTTTTAACCAATCTTGTGCATCCAATAGGTGTGTTTGTGTCATTGGATGATCAATTAGGTCATTTTCGTCCTCCCTAGGCATATTCTTGTCCAGTTAGGGTTTTTAACCAATCTTGTGCATCCAATAGGTGTGTTTGTGTCATTGGATGATCAATTAGGTCATTTTCGTCCTCCCTAGGCTTATTCTCGTCCAATTAGGGTTTTTAACCAATCTTATGCATCCAATAAGTTAATTTGTGTCATTGGATTAACATTTAGGTCATTTTCGTCCTCCCTAGGCATATTCTTGTCCAATTAGGGTTTTTAACCAATCTTGTGCATCCAATAGGTGTGTTTGTGTCATTGGATGATCAATTAGGTCATTTTCGTCCTCCCTATGCTTATTCTTGTCCAATTAGGGTTTTTAACCAATCTTGTGCATCCAATAAGTTTGTTTGTTTCATTGAACTAATATTTAGGTCATTTTCGTCCTCCCTAGGCATATTCTTGTCCTATTAGGGTTTTTAACCAATCTTGTGCATCCAATAGGTGTGTTTGTGTCATTGGATGATCAATTAGGTCATTTTCGTCCTCCCTAGGCTTATTCTTGTCCAATTAGGGTTTTTAACCAATCTTGTGCATCCAATAAGTTAATTTGTGTCATTGGATTAACATTTAGGTCATTTTCGTCCTCCCTAGGCATATTCTTGTCCAATTAGGGTTTTTAACCAATCTTGTGCATCCAATAGGTGTGTTTGTGTCATTGGATGATCAATTTAGGTCAATTTCGTCCTCCCTAGGCATATTCTTGTCCAATTAGCGTTTTTAACCAATCTTGTGCATCCAATAGGTGTGTTTGTGTCATTGGATGATCAATTAGGTCATTTTCGTCCTCCCTAGGCTTATTCTTGTCCAATTAGGGTTTTTAACCAATCTTGTGCATCCAATAGGTGTGTTTGTGTCATTGGATGATCAATTAGGTCATTTTCGTCCTTCCTAGGCATATTCTTGTCCAATTAGGGTTTTTAACTAGTCTTTTGCATCCAATAGGTGTGTTTGTGTCATTGGATGATTAATTAGGTCATTTTCATCCTCCGAAGGCTTATTCTTGTCCAATTAGGGTTTTTAACCAATCTTCTGCATCCAATAAGTTCATTTGTGTCATTGGATTAACATTTAGGTCATTTTCGTCCTCCCTAGGCATATTCTTGTCCAATTAGGGTTTTTAACCAATCTTGTGCATCCAATAGGTGTGTTTGTGTCATTGGATGATCAATTAGGTCATTTTCGTCCTCCCTAGGCTTATTCTTGTCCAATTAGGGTTTTTAACCAATCTTGTGCATCCAATAAGTTCGTTTGTGTCATTGGATGATCAATTAAGTCATTTTCGTCCTCCCTAGGCTTATTCTTGTCCAATTAGGGTTTTTAACCAATCTTGTGCATCCAATAGGTGTGTTTGTGTCATTGGATGATCAATTAGGTCATTTTCGTCCTCCCTAGGTTTATTCTTGTCCAATTAGGGTTTTTAACAAATCTTGTGCATCCAATAAGTTCATTTGTGTCATTGGAAGATCAATTAGGTCATTTTCGTCCTCCCTAGGCATATTCTTCTACAACTAGGGTTTTTAACCAATCTTGTGCATCCAATAAGTTCATTTGTGTCATTGGATGATCAATTAGGTCATTTTTGTCCTCCCTAGGATTATTCTTGTCCAATTAGGGTTTTTAACCAATCTTGTGCATCCAATAGGTGTGTTTGTGTCATTGGATGATCAATTAGGTCATTTTCGTCCTCCCTAGGCTTATTCTTGTCCAATTAGGGTTTTTAACCAATCTTGTGCATCCAATAGGTGTGTTTGTGTCATTGGATGATCAATTAGGTCATTTTCGTCCTCCCTAGGCTTATTCTTGTCCAATTAGGGTTTTTAACCAATCTTGTGCATCCAATAGGTGTGTTTGTGTCATTGGATGCTCAATTAGGTTATTTTCGTCCTCCCTAGGCATATTCTTGTCCAATTAGGGTTTTTAACTAATCTTGTGCATCCAATACGTTCATTTGTGTCATTGGATAATCAATTAGGTCATTTTCGTCCTCCCTAGGCATATTCTTGTCCAATTAGGGTTTTAAACCAATCTTGTGCATCCCATAGGTGTGTTTGTGTCATTGGATGATCAATTAGGTCATTTTCGTCCTCCCTAGGCATATTCTTGTCCAATTAGGGTTTTTAACCAATCTTGTGCATCCAATAGGTGTGTTTGTGTCATTGGATGATCAATTAGGTCATTTTCGTCCTCCCTAGGCTTATTCTTGTCCAATTAGGGTTTTTAACCAATCTTGTGCATCCAATAAGTTCATTTGTGTCATTGGATTAACATTTAGGTAATTTTCGTCCATCCTAGGCATATTCTTGTCCAATTAGGGTTTTTAACCAATCTTGTGCATCCAATAGGTGTGTTTGTGTCATTGGATGATCAATTAGGTTATTTTCGTCCTCCCTAGGCTTATTCTTGTCCAATTAGGGTTTTTAACCAATCTTGTGCAACCAATAGGTGTTTAACCAATCTTGTGCATCCAATAGGTGTGTTTGTGGCAATAGATGATCAATTAGGTCGTTTTCGTCCTCCCTAGGCTTATTCTTGTCCAATTAGGGTTTTTAACCAATCTTGTGCATCCAATAGGTGTGTTTGTGTCATTGGATGATCAATTAGGTCTTTTTCGTCCTCCCTAGGCTTATTCTTGTCCAATTAGGGTTTTTAACCAATCTTGTGCATCCAATAGGTTTGTTTGGGACATTGGATGATCAATTAGGTCATTTACGTCCTCCCTAGGCTTATTCTTGTCCAATTAAGGTTTTTAACCAATCTTGTGCATCCATTAACTTTGTTTGTGTCATTGAATTAATATTTAGGTCATTTTCGTCATCCCTAGGCATATTCTTGTCCAATTAGGGTTTTTAACCAATCTTGTGCATCTAATAGGTGTGTTTGTGTCATTGGATGATCAATTAGGTCATTTTCGTCCTCCCTAGGCTTATTCTTGTCCAATTAGGGTTTTTAACCAATCTTGTGCATCCAATAGGTGTGTTTGTGTCATTGGATGATCAATTAGGTCATTTTCGTCCTCCCTAGGCTTATTCTTGTCCAATTAGGGTTTTTAACCAATCTTGTGCATCCAATAAGTTGAGTTGTGTCATTGGATTAACATTAAGGTCATTTTCATTCTCCCTAGGCTTATTCTTGTCCAATTAGGGTTTTTAACCAATCTTGTGCATCCAATAGGTGTGTTTGTGTCATTGGATGATCAATTAGGTCATTTTCGTCCTCCCTAGGCTTATTCTTGTCCAATTAGGGTTTTTAACCAATCTTGTGCATCCAATAGGTGTGTTTGTGTCATTGGATGATCAATTAGGTCATTTTCGTCCTCCCTAGGCTTATTCTTGTCCAATTAGGGTTTTTAACCAATCTTGTGCATCCAATAGGTGTGTTTGTGTCATTGGATGATCAATTAGGTCATTTTCGTCCTTCCTAGGCATATTCTTGTCCAATTAGGGTTTTTAACCAATCTTGTGCATCCAATAGGTGTGTTTGTTTCATTGGATGATCAATTAGGTCATTTTCGTCCTCCCTAGGCTTATTCTTGTCCAATTAGGGTTTTTAACCAATCTTGTGCATCCAATAACTTTGTTTGTGTCATTGAATTAATAATTATGTCATTTTCCTCCTCCCTAGGCATATTCTTGTCCAATTGGGGTTTTTAACCAAACTTGTGCATCCAATAGGTGTGTTTGTGTCATTGGATGATCAATTAGGTCATTTTCGTCCTCCCTAGGCTTATTCTTGTCAAATTAGGGTTTTTAACCAATCTTTTGCATCCAATAAGTTCATTTGTGTCATTGGATTAACATTTAGGTCATTTTCATCCTCCCTAGGCATATTCTTGTCCAATTAGGATTTTTAACCAATCTTGTGCTTCCAATAGGTGTGTTTGTGTCATTGGATGATCAATTAGGTCATTTTCATCCTCCCTAGGCTTATTCTTGTCCAATTAGGGTTTTTAACCTATCTTGTGCATCCAATAAGTTTGTTTATGTCATTGAATTAATATTTAGGTCATTTTCGTCCTCCTTAGGCATATTCTTGTCCAATTAGGGTTTTTAACCAATCTTGTGCATCCAATAGGCGTGTTTATGTCATTGGATGATCAATTAGGTCATTTTCGTCCTCCCTAGGTACATTCTTGTCCAATTAAGGTTTTTAACCAATCTTGTGCATCCAATAGGTGTGTTTGTGGCAATGGATGATCAATTAGGTCATTTTCGTCCTCCCTAGGCTTATTCTTGTCCAATTAGGGTTTTTAACCAATCTTGTGCATCCAATAGGTGTGTTTGTGTCATTGGATGATCAATTAGGTCATTTTCGTCCTCCCTAGGCTTATTCTTATCCAATTAGGGTTTTTAACCAATCTTGTGCATCCAATAAGTTCATTTGTGTCATTGGATTAACATTTAGGTCATTTTCGTCCTCCCTAGGCATATTCTTGTCCAATTAGGGTTTTTAACCAATCTTGTGCATTCAATAGGTGTGTTTGTGTCATTCGATGATCAATTAGGTCATTTTCGTCCTCCCTAGGCTTTTTCTTGTCCAATTACGGTTTTTAACCAATCTTGTGCATCCAATAAGTTCATTTGTGTTATTGGATGATCAATTAGGTCATTTTCGTCCTCCCTAGGCATATTCTTGTCCAATTAGGGTTTTTAACCAATCTTGTGCATCCAATAGGTGTGTTTGTGTCATTGGATGATCAATTAGGTCATTTTCGTCCTCCCTAGGCTTATTCTTGTCCAATTAGGGTTTTTAACCAATCTTGTGCATCCAATAGGTGTGTTTGTGTCATTGGATGATCAATTAGGTCATCTTCGTCCTCCCTAGGCTTATCCTTGCCCAATTAGGGTTTTTAACCAATCTTGTGCATCCAATAAGTTGAGTTGTGTCATTGGATTAACATTTAGGTAATTTTCGTCCTCCCTAGGCTTATTCTTGTCCAATTAGGGTTTTTAACCAATCTTGTGCATCCAATAAGTTCATTTGTGTCATTGGATTAACATTTAGGTCATTTTCGTCCTCCCTAGGCATATTCTTGTCCAATTAGGGTTTTTAACCAATCTTGTGCATCCAATATGTGTGTTTGTGTCATTGGATGATCAATTAGGTTATTTTCGTCCTCCGTAGGCATATTCTTGTCTAATTAGGGTTTTTAACCAATCTTGTGCATCCAATAGGTGTGTTTGTGTCATTGGATGATCAATTAGGTCTTTTTCGTCCTCCCTAGGCTTATTCTTGTCCAATTAGGGTTTTTAACCAATCTTGTGCATCCAATAGGTGTGTTTGTGTCATTGGATGATCAATTAGGTCTTTTTTGTCCTCCCTAGGCTTATTCTTGCCCAATTAGGGTTTTTAACCAATCTTGTGCATCCAATAAGTTGAGTTGTGTCATTGGATTAGCATTTAGGTCATTTTCGTCCACCCTAGGCTTATTCTTGTCCAATTAGGGTTTTTAACCAATCTTGTGCATCCAATAAGTTCATTTGTGTCATTGGATTAACATTTAGGTCATTTTCGTCCTCCCTAGGCATATTCTTGTCCAATTAGGGTTTTTAACCAATCTTGTGCATCCAATATGTGTGTTTGTGTCATTGGATGATCAATTAGGTTATTTTCGTCCTCCCTAGGCATATTCTTGTCTAATTAGGGTTTTTAACCAATCTTGTGCATCCAATAGGTGTGTTTGTGTCATTGGATGATCAATTAGGTCTTTTTTGTCCTCCCTAGGCTTATTCTTGCCCAATTAGGGTTTTTAACCAATCTTGTGCATCCAATAAGTTGAGTTGTGTCATTGGATTACTATTTAGGTCATTTTCGTCCACCCTAGGCTTATTCTTGTCCAATTAGGGTTTTTAACCAATCTTGTGCATCCAATAAGTTCATTTGTGTCATTGGATTAACATTTAGGTCATTTTCGTCCTCCCTAGGCATATTCTTGTCCAATTAGGGTTTTTAACCAATCTTGTGCATCCAATATGTGTGTTTGTGTCATTGGATGATCAATTAGGTTATTTTCGTCCTCCCTAGGCATATTCTTGTCTAATTAGGGTTTTTAACCAATCTTGTGCATCCAATAGGTGTGTTTGTGTCATTGGATGATCAATTAGGTCTTTTTTGTCCTCCCTAGGCTTATTCTTGCCCAATTAGGGTTTTTAACCAATCTTGTGCATCCAATAAGTTGAGTTGTGTCATTGGATTAGCATTTAGGTCATTTTCGTCCACCCTAGGCTTATTCTTGTCCAATTAGGGTTTTTAACCAATCTTGTGCATCCAATAAGTTCATTTGTGTCATTGGATTAACATTTAGGTCATTTTCGTCCTCCCTAGGCATATTCTTGTCCAATTAGGGTTTTTAACCAATCTTGTGCATCCAATATGTGTGTTTGTGTCATTGGATGATCAATTAGGTTATTTTCGTCCTCCCTAGGCATATTCTTGTCCAATTAGGGTTTTTAACCAATCTTGTGCATCCAATAGGTGTGTTTGTGTCATTGGATGATCAATTAGGTCATTTTTGTCCTCCCTAGGCTTATTCTTGTCCAACTAGGGTTTTTAACCAATCTTGTGCATCCAATAAGTTCATTAGTGTCAATGGATGATCTATTAGGTCATTTTCGTCCTCCCTAGGCATGTTCTTGTCCAACTAGGGTTTTTAACCAATCTTGTGCATCCAATAGGTGTGTTTGTGTCATTGGATGATCAATTAGGTCATTTTCGTCCTCCCTAGGCTTATTCTTGTCCAATTAGGGTTTTTAACCAATCTTGTGCATCCAATAGGTGTGTTTGTGTCATTGGATGATCAATTAGGTCATTTTCGTCCTCCCTAGGCTTATTCTTGTCCAATTAGGGTTTTTAACCAATCTTGTGCATCCAATAAGTTCATTTGTTTCATTGGATGATCAATTATGTCATTTTCGTCCTCCCTATGCTTATTCTTGTCCAATTAAGGTTTTTAACCAATCTTGTGCATCCAATAACTTTGTTTGCGTCATTGAATTAATATTTAGGTCATTTTCGTCCTCCCTAGGCATATTCTTGTCCAATTAGGGGTTTTAACCAATCTTGTGCATCCAAAAGGTGTGTTTGTCTCATTGGATGATCAATTAGGTCATTTTGGTCCTCCCTAGGATTATTCTTGTCCAATTAGGGTTTTTAACCAATCTTGTGCATCCAATAGGTGTGTTTGTGTCATTGGATGATCAATTAGGTCATTTTCGTCCTCCCTAGGCTTATTCTTGTCCAATTAGGGTTTTTAACCAATCTTGTGCATCCAATAGGTGTGTTGGTGTCATTGGATGATCAATTAGGTCATTTTCATCCTCTCTAGACTTATTCTTGTCCAATTAGGGTTTTTAACCAATCTTGTGCATCCAATAACTTTGTTTGTGTCATTGAATTAATATTTAGGTCATTTTCGTCCTCCCTAGGCATATTCTCGTCCAACTAGGGTTTTTAACCAATCTTGTGCATCCAATAGGTGTGTTTGTGTCAGTGGATGATCAATTAGGTCACTTTGATCCTCCCTAGGCTTATTCTTGTCCAATTAGGGTTTTTAACTAATCTAGTGCATCCAATAAGTTCATTTGTGTCATTGGATTAACATTTAGGTCATTTTCGTCCTCCCTAGGCATATTCTTGTCCAATTAGGGTTTTTAACCAATCTTGTGCATCCAATAGGTGTGTTTGTGTCATTGGATGATCAGTTAGGTCATTTTCGTCCTCCCTAGGCATATTCTCGTCCAACTACGGTTGTTAACCAATCTTGTGCATCTAATAGGTGTGTTTGTGTCATTGGATGATCAATTAGGTCATTTTCGTCCTCCCTAGGCTTATTCTTGTCCAATTAGGGTTTTTAACCAATCTTGTGCATCCAATAAGTTCATTTGTGTCATTGGATGATCAATTAGGTCATTTTCGTCCTCCCTTGGCATATTCTTGTCCAATTAGGGTTTTTAACCAATATTGTGCATCCAATAGGTGTGTTTGTGTCATTGGATGATCAATTAGGTCATTTTCGTCCTCCCTAGGCTTATTCTTGTCCAATTAGGGTTTTTAACCAATGTTGTGCATCCAATAAGTTCGTTTGTGTCATTAAATTAACATTTAGGTCATTTTCGTCCTCCCTAGGCTTATTCTTTTCCAATTAGGGTTTTTAACCAATCTTGTGCATCCAATGGTTGTGTTTGTGTCATTGGATGATCAATTAGGTCATTTTCGTCCTCCCTAGGCTTATTCTTGGCCAATTAGGGTTTTTAACCAATCTTGTGCATCCAATAGGTGTGTGTGTGTCATTGGATGATCAATTAGGTCATTTTCTTCCTCACTAGGCTTATTCTTGTCCAATTAGGCTTTTTAACCAATCTTGTGCATCCAATAGGTGTGTTTGTGTCATTGGATGATTAATTAGGTCATTTTCGTCCTCCCAAGGCTTATTTTTGTCCAATTAGGGTTTCTAACCAATCTTGTGCATCCAATAGGTGTGTTTGTGTCATTAGATGATCAATTAGGTCATTTTCGTCCTCCTTAGGCCTATTCTTATCCAATTAGGGTTTTTAACCAATCTTGTGCATCCAATAAGTTCATTTGTGTCATTGGATTAACATTTAGGTCATTTTCGTCCTCCCTAGGCATATTCTTGTCCAATTAGGGTTTTTAACCAATCTTGTGCATCCATTAGGTGTGTTTGTGTCATTGGATGATCAATTAGGTCATTTTCGTCCTCCCTAGGCTTATTCTTATCCAATTAGGGTTTTTAACCAATCTTGTGCATCCAATAAGTTCATTTGTGTCATTGGATTAACATTTAGGTCATTTTCGTCCTCCCTAGGCATATTCTTGTCCAATTAGGGTTTTTAACCAATCTTGTGCATCTAATAGGTGTGTTTGTGTCATTGGATGATCAATTTGGGTCATTTTCGTCCTCCCTACGGATATTCTTGTCCAATTAGCGTTTTTAACCAATCTTGTGCATCCAATAGGTGTGTTTGTGTCATTGGATGATCAATTAGGTCATTTTCGTCCTCGCTAGGCTTATTCTTGTCCAATTAGGGTTTTTAACCAATCTTGTGCATCCAATAGGTGTATTTGTGTCATTGGATGATCAATTAGGTCATTTTCGTCCTTCCTAGGCATATTCTTGTCCAATTAGGGTTTTTAACCAGTCTTTTGCATCCAATAGGTGTGTTTGTGTCATTGGTTGATCAATTAGGTAATTTTCGTCCTCTGAAGGCTTATTCTTGTCAAATTAGGGTTTTTAACCAATCTTGTGCATCCATTAAGTTCATTTGTGTCATTGGATTAACATTTAGGTCATTTTCGTCCTCCCTAGGCATATTCTTGTCCAATTAGGGTTTTTAACCAATCTTGTGCATCCAATAGGTGTGTTTGTGTCATTGGATGATCAATTAGGTCATTTTCGTCCTCCCTATGCTTATTCTTGTCCAATTAGGGTTTTTAACCAATCTTGTGCATCCAATAAGTTCATTTGTGTCATTGGATTAACATTTAGGTCATTTTCATCCTCCCTAGGCATATTCTTGTCCAATTAGGGTTTTTAACCAATCTTGTGCATCCAATATGTGTGTTTGTGTCATTGGATGATCAATTTAGGTCATTTTCGTCCTCCCTAGGCATATTCTTGTCCAATTAGCGTTTTTAACCAATCTTGTGCATCCAATAGGTGTGTTTGTGTCATTGGATTATCAATTAGGTCATTTTCGTTCACCCTAGGCTTATTCTTGTCCAATTAGGATTTTTAACCAATCATGTGCATCCAATAGGTGTGTTTGTGTCATTGGATGATCAATTAGGTCATTTTCGTCCTTCCTAGGCATATTCTTGTCCAATTAGGGTTTTTAACCAGTCTTTTGCATCCAATAGGTGTGTTTGTGTCATTGGATGATCAATTAGGTCATTTTCGTCCTCCCTAGGCGTATTCTTGTCCAATTAGGGTTTTTAACCAATCTTGTGCATCCAATAGGTGTGTTTGTGTCATTGGATGATCAATTAGGTCATTTTCGTCCTCCCTAGGCTTATTCTTGTCCAATTAGAATTTTTAACGAATCTTGTGCATCCAATAAGTTCATTTGTGTCATTGGATGATCATTTAGGTCATTTTCGTCCTCCCTAGGCATATTCTTGTCCAACTAGGGTTTTTAACCAATCTATTGCATCCAATAGGTGTGTATGTGTCTTTGGATGATCAATTAGGTCATTTTCGTCCTCCCTAGGCTTATTCTTGTCCAATAAGGGTTTTTAACCAATCGTGTGCATCCAATAGGTGTGTTTGTGTCATTGGATGATCAATTAGGTCATTTTCGTCCTCCCTAGGCTTATTCTTGTCCAATTAGGGTTTTTAACCAATCTTGTGCATCCAATAGGTGAGTTTGTGTCATTGGATTAACATTTAGGTCATTTTCGTCCTCCTTAGGCTTATTCTTGTCCAATTAGGGTTTTTAACCAATCTTGTGCATCCAATAAGTTTGTTTGTGTCATTGAATTAATATTTAGGTCATTTTCGTCCTCCTTAGGCATATTCTTGCCCAATTAGGGTTTTTAACCAACCTTGTGCATCGAATAGGTGTGTTTGTGTCATTGGATGATCAATTAGGTAATTTTCGTCCTCCCTAGCCTTATTGTTGTCCAATTAGGGTTTTTAACCAATCTTGTGCATCCAATAACTTTGTTTGTGTCATTGAATTAATATTTAGGTCATTTTCCTCATCCGTAGGCATATTCTTGTCCAATTAGGGTTTTTAACCAATCTTGTGCACCCAATAGGTGTGTTTGTGTCATTGGATGATCAATTAGGTCATTTTCGTCCTCATTAGGCTTATTCTTGTCCAATTAGGGTTTTTAACCAATCTTGTGCATCCAATAAGTTCATTTGTGTCATTGGATTAACATTTAGGTCATTTTCGTCCTCCCTAGGCATATTCTTGTCCAATTAGGGTTTTTAACCAATCTTGTGCCTCCAATAAGTTTCTTTGTGTCATTGAATTAATATTTAGGTCATTTTCGTCCTCCCTAGACATATTCTTGTCCAATTAGGGTTTTTAACCAGTCTTTTGCATCCAATAGGTGTGTTTGTGTCATTGGATGATCAATTAGGTCATTTTCGTCCTCCGAAGGCTTATTCTTGTCCAATTAGGGTTTTTAACCAATCTTGTGCATCCAATAAGTTCATTTGTGTCATTGGATTAACATTTAGGTCATTTTCGTCCTCCCTAGGCATATTCTTGTCCAATTAGGGTTTTTAACCAATCTTGTGCATCCAATATGTGTGTTTGTGTCATTGGATGATCAATTTAGGTCATTTTCGTCCTCCCTAGGCATATTCTTGTCCAATTAGCGTTTTTAACCAATCTTGTGCATCCAATAGGTGTGTTTGTGTCATTGGATGATCAATTAGGTCATTTTCGTTCTCCCAAGGCTTATTCTTGTCCAATTAGGGTTTTTAACCAATCTTGTGCATCCAATAGGTGTGTTTGTGTCATTGGATGATCAATTAGGTCATTTTCGTCCTCCGAAGGCTTATTCTTGTCCAATTAGGGTTTTTAACCAATCTTGTGCATCCAATAAGTTCATTTGTGTCATTGGATTAACATTTAGGTCATTTTCGTCCTCCCTAGGCATATTCTTGTCCAATTAGGGTTTTTAACCAATCTTGTGCATCCAATAGGTGTGTTTGTGTAATTGGATGATCAATTAGGTCATTTTCGTCCTCCCTAGGCATATTCTTCTCCAATTAGGGTTTTTAACCAATCTTGTGCATCCAATAGGTGTGTTTGTGTCATTGGATTAACATTTAGGTCATTTTCGTCCTCCCTAGGCTTATTCTTGTCCAATTAGGGTTTTTAACCAATCTTGTGCATCCAATAAGTTCATTTGTGTCATTGGATGATCAATTAGGTCATTTTCGTCCTCCCTAGGCATATTCGTGTCCAACTAGGGTTTTTAACCAATCTTGTGCATCCAATAGGTGTGTTTGTGTCATTGGATGATCAATTAGGTCATTTTCGTCCTCCCTAGGCATATTCTTGTCCAATTAGGGTTTTTAACCAATCTTGTGCATCCAATAGGTGTGTTTGTGTCATTGGATGATCAATTAGGTCATTTTCGTCCTCCCTAGGCTTATTCTTGTCCAATTAGGGTTTTTAACCAATCTTGTGCATCTAATAGGTGTGTTTGTGTCATTGGATGATCAATTAGTTCATTTTCGTCCTCCCTAGGCTTATTCTTGTCAAATTAGGGTTTTTAACCAATCTTGTGCATCCAATAAGTTGAGTTGTGTCATTGGATTAACATTTAGGTCATTTTCGTCCTCCCTAGGCATATTCTTGTCCAATTAGGGTTTTTAACCAATCTTGTGCATCCAATAGGTGTGTTTGTGTCATTGGATGATCAATTAGGTCATTTTCGTCCTCCCTAGGCTTATTCTTGTCCAATTAGGGTTTTTAACCAATCTTGTACATCTAATAAGTTCATTTGTATCATTGGATTAACATTTAGGTCATTTTCGTCCTCCCTAGGCATATTCATGTCCAATTAGTGTTTTTAACCCATCTTGTGCATCCAATAGGTGTGTTTGTGTCATTGGATGATCAATTAGGTCATTTTCGTCCTCCCTAGGCTTATTCTTGTCCAATTAGGGTTTTTAACCAATCTTGTGCATCCAATAACTTTGTTTGTGTCATTGAATTAATATTTAGGTCATTTTCGTCCTCTGTAGGCATATTCTTGTCCAATTAGGGTTTTTAACCAATCTTGTGCATCCAATAGGTGTGTTTGTGTCATTGGATGATCAATTAGGTCATTTTCGTCCTCCCTAGGCTTATTCTTGTCCAATTAGGGTTTTTAACCAATCTTGTACATCTAATAAGTTCATTTGTGTCATTGGATTAACATTTAGGTCATTTTCGTCCTCCCAAGGCATATTCTTGTCCAATTAGGGTTTTTAACCAATCTTGTGCATCCAATAGGTGTGTTTGTGTCATTGGATGATCAATTAGGTCATTTTTGTCCTCCCTAGGCTTATTCTTGTCCAACTAGGGTTTTTAACCAATCTTGTGCATCCAATAAGTTCATTAGTGTCAATGGATGATCTATTAGGTCATTTTCGTCCTCCCTAGGCATGTTCTTGTCCAACTAGGGTTTTTAACCAATCTTGTGCATCCAATAGGTGTGTTTGTGTCATTGGATGATCAATTAGGTCATTTTCGTCCTCCCTAGGCTTATTCTTGTCCAATTAGGGTTTTTAACCAATCTTGTGCATCCAATAGGTGTGTTTGTGTCATTGGATGATCAATTAGGTCATTTTCGTCCTCCCTAGGCTTATTCTTGTCCAATTAGGGTTTTTAACCAATCTTGTGCATCCAATAAGTTCATTTGTGTCATTGGATTAACATTTAGGTCATTTTCGTCCTCCCTAGGCATATTCTTGTCCAATTAGGGTTTTTAACCAATCTTGTGCATTCAATAAGTTGAGTTGTGTCATTGGATTAACATTTAGGTCATTTTCGTTCTCCCTAGGCTTATTCTTGTCCAATTAGGGTTTTTAACCAATCTTGTGCATCCAATAAGTTCATTTGTGTCATTGGATTAACATTTAGGTCATATCCGTTCTCCCTAGGCATATTCTTGTCCAATTAGGGTTTTTAACCAATCTTGTGCATCCAATAGGTGTGTTTGTGTCATTGGATGATCAATTAGGTCATTTTCGTCCTCCCTAGGCTTATTCTTGTCCAATTAGGGTTTTTAACCAATCTTGTGCATCCAATAGGTGTGTTTGTGTCATTGGATGATCAATTAGGTCATTTTCATCCTACCTACACTTATTCTTGTCAAATTAGGGTTTTTAATCAATCTTGTGCATCCAATAACTTTGTTTGTGTCATTGAATTAATATTTAGGTCATTTTCGTCCTCCCTAGGCATATTCTTGTCCAATTAGGGTTTTTAACCAATCTTGTGCATCCAATAGGTGTGTTTGTGTCATTGGATGATCAATTAGGTCATTTTCGTCCTCCCTAGGCTTATTCTTGTCCAATTAGGGTTTTTAACCAATCTTGTGCATCCAATAGGTGTGTTTGTGTCATTGGATGATCAATTAGGTCATTTTCGTCCTCCCTAGGCTTATTCTTGTCCAATTAGGGTTTTTAACCAATCTTTGCATCCAATAACTTTGTTTGTGTCATTGAATTAATATTTAGGTCATTTTCGTCCTCCCTAGGCATATTCTTGTCCAATTAGGGTTTTTAACCAATCTTGTGCATCCAATAGGTGTGTTTGTGTCATTGGATGATCAATTAGGTCATTTTCGTCCTCCCTAGGCTTATTCTTGTCCAATTAGGGTTTTTAACCAATCTTGTGCATCCAATAAGTTGAGTTGTGTCATTGGATTAACATTTAGGTCATTTTCGTTCTCCCTAGGATTATTCTTGTCCAATTTGGGTTTTTAACAAATCTTGTGCATCCAATAAGTTCATTTGAGTTATTGGATTAACATTTAGGTCATATTCGTCCTCCCTAGGCATATTCTTGTCAAATTAGGGTTTTTAACCAATCTTGTGCATCCAATAGGTGTGTTTGTGTCATTGGATGATCAATTAGGTCATTTTCGTCCTCCCTAGGCATATTCTTGTCAAGTTAGGGTTTTTAACCAATCTTGTGCATCCAATAGGTGTGTTTGTGTCATTGGATGATCAATTAGGTCATTTTCGTCCTCCCTAGGCATATTCTTGTCCAATTAGGGTTTTTAACCAATCTTGTGCATCCAATAGGTGTGTTTGTGTCATTGGATGATCAATTAGGTCATTTTCGTCCTCCCTAGGCTTATTCTTGTCCAATTAGGGTTTTTAACCAATCTTGTACATCTAATAAGTTCATTTGTGTCATTGGATTAACATTTAGGTCATTTTCGTCCTCCTTAGGCATATTCTTGTCCAATTAGGGTTTTTAACCCATCTTGTGCATCCAATAGGTGTATTTGTGTCATTGGATGATCAATTAGGTCATTTTCGTCCTCCCTAGGCATTTTTTGGTCCAATTAGGGTTTTTAACCAATCTTGTGCATCCAATAGGTGTGTTTGTGTCATTGGATGATCAATTAGGTCATTTTCGTCCTCCCTAGGCATATTCTTGTCCAATTAGGGTTTTTAACCAATCTTGTGCATCCAATAGGTGTGTTTGTGTCATTGGATGATCAATTAGGTCATTTTCGTCCTCCCTAGGCATATTCTTGTCCAATTAGGGTTTTTAACCAATCTTGTGCATCCAATAGGTTGAGTTGTGTCATTGGATTAACATTTAGGTCATTTTCGTCCTCCCTAGGCATATTCTTGTCCAATTAGGGTTTTTAACCAATCTTGTGCATCCAATAGGTGTGTTTGTGTCATTGGATGATCAATTAGGTCATTTTCGTCCTCCCTAGGCTTATTCTTGTCCAATTAGGGTTTTTAACCAATCTTGTGCATCCAATAGGTGTGTTTGTGTCATTGGATGATCAATTAGGTCATTTTCGTCCTCCCTAGGCTTATTCTTGTCCAATTAGGGTTTTTAACCATTCTTGTGCATCCAATAGGTGTGTTTGTGTCATTGGATGATCAATTAGGTCATTGTTGTCCTCCCTAGGCTTATTCTTGTCCAATTAGGGTTTTTAACCAATCTTGTGCATCCAATAGGTGTGTTTGTGTCATTGGATGATCAATTAGGTCATTTTCGTCCTCCCTAGGCTTATTCTTGTCCAATTAGGGTTTTTAACCAATCTTGTGCATCCAATAACTTTGTTTGTGTCATTGAATTAATATTTAGGTCATTTTCGTCCCCCCTAGGCTTATTCTTGTCCAATTAGGGTTTTTAACCAATCTTGTGCATCCAATAAGTTCATTTGTGTCATTGGATTAACATTTAGGTCATTTTCGTCCTCCCTAGGCATATTCTTGTCCAATTAGGGTTTTTAACCAATCTTGTGTATCCAATAGGTGTGCTTGTGTCATTGGATGATCAATTAGGTCATTTTGGTCCTCTCTAGGCTTATTCTTGTCCAATTAGGGTTTTTAACCAATCTTGTGCATCCAATAGGTGTGTTTGTGTCATTGGATGATCAATTAGGTCATTTTCGTCCTCCCTAGGCTTATTCTTGTCCAATTAGGGTTTTTAACAAATCTTGTGCATCCAATAAGTTCATTTCTGTCATTGGATGATCATTTAGGTTATTTTCGTCCTCCCTAGGCATATTCTTGTCCAACTAGGGTTTTTAACCAATCTTGTGCATCCAATAAGTTCATTTGTGTCATTAGATGATCAATTAGGTCATTTTCGTCCTCCCTAGGCTTATTCTTGTCCAATTAGGGTTTTTAACCAATCTTGTGCATCCAATAGGTGTGTTTGTGTCCTTGGATGATCAATTAGGTCATTTTCGTCCTCCCTAGGCTTATTCTTGTCCAATTAGGGTTTTTAACCAATCTTGTGCATCCAATAGGTGTGTTTGTGTCATTGGATGATCAATTAGGTCATTTTTGTCCTCCCTAGGCTTATTCTTGTCCAATTAGGGTTTTTAACCAATCTTGTGCGTCCAATAAGTTCATTTGTGTCATTGGATTAACAATTAGGTCATTTTTGTCCTCCCTAAGCATATTCTTGTCCAATTAGAGTTTTTAACCAATCTTGTGCGTCCAATAGGTGTGTTTGTGTCATTGGATGATCAATTAGGTCATTTTCGTCCTCCTTATGCTTATTCTTGTCCAATTAGGGTTTTTAACCAATCTTGTGCATCCAATAAGTTTGTTTGTTTCATTGAATTAATATTTAGGTCATTTTCGTCCTCCCTAGGCTTATTCTTGTCCAATTAGGGTTTTTAACCAATCTTGTGCATCCAATAGGTGTGTTTGTGTCATTGGAAGATCAATTAGGTCATTTTCGTCCTCCCTAGGCTTATTCTTGTCCAATTCAGGTTTTTAACCAATCTTGTGCATCCAATGAGTTCATTTGTGTCATTGGATGATCAATTACGTCATTTTCGTCCTCCCTAGGATTATTCTTGTCCAATTAGGGTTTTTAACCAATCTTGTGCATCCAATAGGTGTGTTTGTGTCATTGGATGATCAATTAGGTCATTTTCGTCCTCCCTAGGCTTATTCTTGTCCAATTAGGGTTTTTAACCAATCTTGTGCATCCAATAAGTTTGTTTATGTCATTGAATTAATATTTAGGTCATTTTCGTCCTCCCTTGGCATATTCTTGTCTAATTAGGGTTTTTAACCAATCTTGTGCATCCAATAGGTGTGTTTGTGTCATTGGATGATCAATTAGGTCATTTTCGTCCTCCCTAGGCATATTCTTGTCCAATTAGGGTTTTTAACCAATCTTGTGCATCCAATAAGTTTGTTTATGTCATTGAATTAATATTTAGGTCATTTTCGTCCTCCCTAGGCATATTCTTGTCCAATTAGGGTTATTAACCAATCTTGTGCATCCAATAGGTGTGTTTGTGTCATTGGATGATCAATTAGGTAATTATCGTCCTCCCTAGGCTTATTCTTGTCCAATTAGGGTTTTTAACCAATCTTGTGCATCCAATAGGTGTGTTTGTGTCATTGGATGATCAATTAGGTCATTTTCGTCCTCCCTAGGCTTATTCTTGTCCAATTAGGGTTTTTAACCAATCTTGTGCATCCAATAAGTTTGTTTATGTCATTGAATTAATATTTAGGTCATTTTCGTCCTCCCAAGGCATATTCTTGTCCAATTAGGGTTTTTAACCAATCTTGTGCATCCAATAGGTGTGTTTGTGTCATTGGATGATCAATTAGGTCATTTTCGTCCTCCGAAGGCTTATTCTTGTCCAATTAGGGTTTTTAACCAATCTTGTGCATCCAATAAGTTCATTTGTGTCATTGGATTAACATTTAGGTCATTTTCGTCCTCCCTAGGCATATTCTTGTCCAATTAGGGTTTTTAACCAATCTTGTGCATCCAATAGGTGTGTTTGTGTCATTGGATGATCAATTAGGTCATTTTCGTCCTCCCTAGGCTTATTCTTGTCCAATTAGGATTTTCAACCAATCTTGTGCATCCAATAAGTTCATTTGTGTCATTGGATTAACATTTAGGTCATTTTCGTCCTTCCTAGGCATATTCTTGTCCAATTAGGGTTTTTAACCAATCTTGTGCATCTAATAGGTGTGTTTGTGTCATTTGATGATCAATTTAGGTCATTTTCGTCCTCCCTAGGCATATTCTTGTCCAATTAGCGTTTTTAACCAATCTTGTGCATCCAATAGGTGTGTTTGTGTCATTGGATGATCAATTAGGTCATTTTCGTCCTCCCTAGGCTTATTCTTGTGCAATTAGGGTTTTTAACCAATCTTGTGCATCCAATAGGTGTGTTTGTGTCATTGGATGATCAATTAGGTCATTTTCGTCCTTCCTATGCATATTTTTGTCCAATTAGGGTTTTTAACCAGTCTTTTGCATCCAATAGGTGTGTTTGTGTCATTGGATGATCAATTAGGTCATTTTCGTCCTCCGAAGGCTTATTCTTGTCCAATTAGGGTTTTTAACCAATCTTGTGCATCCAATAAGTTCATTTATGTCATTGGATTAACATTTAGGTCATTTTCGTCCTCCCTAGGCATATTCTTGTCCAATTAGGGTTTTTAACCAATCTTGTGCATCCAATAGGTGTGTTTGTGTCATTGGATGATCAATTAGGTCATTTTCGTCCT